>JAMKCH010011381.1:0-28431 GCA_023653785.1 Ophioderma brevispina
ATGTATTGTCGAGGAAGTTGCGGAATCCTATTTTAATGTGCTTGAAATGCATAATTATTTTAAAATGGCCAGTTCCACGCGAAAGTAACAGAATTACAGTTTTAAAGTATTTGAAGAAAATTCTTGAAAGAACTTTTCGCGGTAAGACAAGGCTTTTACTACTGAATGTGGAGTATCTTACAGTGTTTGAAACAAAAACAGTAGTGGTTTCTGTCCCAACTTGAAGATGTTTCCTCGCGGTGCGGCTCGGCTATATGGTCCGAACCCAATTTGTTTTGGCGCAATACTCAGTGGTCATTTGCATAGAACATAAAACACACGTGTTTGTACTCGCTTTCCAATTAATACAAGCTGTGGTGTACTTGTGTACATGGTTTGGGATCACCTTATAGTCAGGGGGCCCATGTCCAACTACTTCAGAAGTTTGCCAAGTCTGATATTTTACATGTACCTTTTTATGGAACCCATACTGGGAGTTGATTCACTGGTGTCTAATTCTCAGTGAAACGATTTTTATCGATTGAGGGCGCTTTTTTCAAAATGGCCGCCAAAATGGTAAAAAGGCTATAAAATGAATAGTCCATGTATAAAGTGCTTCAAAAATGTCAGTCTGTTTCAAAGTGGAACCTTATTGATTAATAACCCCATTTCAATTTTTCACCTAATATAAAATTCCTCATTGACGGTTTCCATTTCATCATGGAGGGCGTTTTGCTTTTTCAAAGGTACTCTCCCTGCTTGAATTTTTAATTCGTTAACCGTGAGGTTGTTTGCAGCATAGGCTATCTTCCCGGCCTTGACCTTGCGATAGCCGCCGTAAGCAAGGCGAACCGGCCGCAGCTCCAAAGGTTGATGTGATGCTTCCCAATATCTGGAGTCCAAGACACTCCCAATCGCCACTTTACCAGTGGCTTTCATCCCGTCTTGAGACATGGTCTATGCTGAGCGTGGAAGCGGACCGCCAAGGAATGAAATGTTTGGAGCTGCATCCACCATTTTGAGGGCGTGGGTACTTTTGAGAGACGTCTAACACATTGACATCCAGTTGCAGTTTCTCTTGGTGCTGAACTTGGATGGAACGGGAAGCTGTAATGTATCTCGAACGTAGGGGCAGTGGGGGGGAAGGACTGCTGTTGAGGCTGTGATAAGGCCAGATCCGTAACCATAGTTTGGCTGGATTCCTGTCCTGCCGCGTCCTGCCTAGCGGAGGAGGGTCCCGTGCGCAGAGGACGAACGCTGGCTGGTTTGTTTCGCTCTGTTTGTCGGAACATCGTCCCTGTGCCGAAGGTCTACGACTTGTGGTGTGGATGGGTGGAGGGCTGACTCCTCCCAATTGATGATTTTCATTGTAGCTGACTAAACTGCAGATCTTCCGGAATTTGAAAGCGAAAGGCTTCTGGGGATGGGGATTGTTTCACCATTCGTTCGATTTAAATGTAGATGAACATTCCATGTCACCGCAAGCAAAGCTTGGCAATCAATTACTATAGCCTGAAGCGCAGGCTCAAGAATTACGGGAAGGTCTCGCTGTTGATTAAAAACGCGAGAGCCTTCAAGTCCAGTGTTGCGCTTCGATGGCAGTTCAGGGATGATTGCCACTAAGGAACGGTATGGGTCGAATGTAACTGTTAAGCAGCCTGGGGTAGTACGGGGTGCGCCATTCGCCTGACTTCTTTCTTCTTCGCCGTTATTAAGAATGTTGAAAAGAAAATTACCCTCCGCTTGGAGACATTTCTAGGCTTCTTTAAGGCTTCACAAATCAATGTATTTTAAGAGTTGTACCCCTTAAACCCATTAAGGGGCCCTTAAACCCCTTAACCAAGGGTTTTTCTAGCCATTCACAACCAGGGGGGGGGGGGAGTGGGTTACCAACCCCCTGATTTTTTGTAATTAAGACAAACATCATCTTGTTTGTATTAGTGTGTCGCTACGCATGTCCTTTTTTTAAAATGAAGTACAGATATATCAAGTTTTAACAATATGACGTCATAGAAGTCCATAACTGAGAGTTGTTATGACTGCAAAAATAGATGTCGTATCTGAAAATCTCCAAACGCAAGGCGTTTCTCCTATTTATATTCGATAAAAATAATTTATGGCAATGATGGATCCAGTAGATTTCAATGGTATTACTCAAAAACAAAAAATTACTAATATTGTCGTATTTTTGCTTACAGTAGCATCATAAGTACAATGCCATTTTACACAATAAGTATAGGAAGGGTGACAATCACCCCCTCCCCACCTCCGACCATCCTGAAGGTGCTACCTTCAATTTTGCTAACATAAGTCCGCAAAGGATAAACTTACAATTACCCATAAAAGCCTCAGATCATGTTCTTTTGCGTCTTTGGTGCGGCAGGGAATCCAGGGAAAATAACCCCCCTGGTTGGACGAGCGATAAAGTATAGTGTTAATGTCATTGAGCATTCCTAGAGTTGTATATAATGACAAAAGACCATTTAAAGCACACAAAAAACAATCATTATAAATGTATGACATGTCCTAAAGACATTCTTTGGAAAAAATGTAATTTGGCCGGCCATTTTGGAAAAGTGCCCTCACTATTTTTAAAAAAAAAAGACTGAAAATTTAGACACAATTAGGAAGTATTCCTCGTAGTGTTATTGAACACATGAAAGGTGAAAAACCAAACTGGCAAAACCTCGAACAGGAACATGATGACGTCTGCCCCCTGACTATTACGGATTGCGCCAAACAGCTGTTTTGGCGCAATATGCTACTCAGGGAGTCCATTTGCATCAACATAAGACGCACATTTTGTACTCCATCGACCGTCGTCATCGCCGCCCATGCTACACAGCTGGTGTGTAAACATAATTTGGGGATCACCTTACCGGATTTGGCATCCCTCATTGCCCATAAATATTTATTTTGATCAATAAATAGCGAAACGCCTTGCTTTTGGAGATCTTTTCAGAACGACATCTATTTTGCATCATACCACTCTCAGTCTAATACCTCACTATGACGTCATATTGTTAAAACTTGATATATCTGTACTTCATTTTAAAAAAAGGACATGCGTAGCTACACACTAATACCAAACAAGATGATGTTTGTCCCTTAATTACAAAAAATCAGGGGGTTGGTAACCACTCCCCCCCTTGGTTGTGAATGTACTAGAAAAACCCTTGGTTAAGGGGTTTAAGGGCCACTTAATGGGTTTAAGGGGTCACAAACTCTTAAAATACATTGATTTGTGAAGCCTTAAAAGCCGCCTAGAAACTGTCTCCAAGCGAAGGGTAATTTTCTTTTCAACATTCTTCATAACGGCGAAGAAGTCAGGCGAATGGCGCCCCGTACTAAACCTCAGGCCGCTTAACCGTTACATTCGACCCATACCTTTCCTTAGTGGCCATCATCCCTGAACTACGCTGTTGGCACGCACTTCGTAACAAAAACGCACTTTGTAACAAAATTGTTATGAACTGCGTTGAGCCATCTTGTGACAGAACAAAAAAGGGACAACTTCGATGCACTTTATAACAACATTAAAAGTGATAAATTTTCAAAGATCTTCCATTTAAGAACATTACTCCCCACGTAAAAATGTTACGAACTGCGTTAAGCTCTCTTGTGACAGAACAAAAAGGGACAACTTCTATGCAGTTTGAAACAAATCAAATGTGATGAAATTTTCGAAGTTCTACATTAAAGAACACTAACTCGACCCATACCAACTCGCCCAATACCAACTCGTCCATAGCAAATCGCCCCATATTAATTCGTCCCAGTATTATGAGACTCGCCCCATTTTGACTTGGCCCATCACTCGCTCCATACAACTCTTCCATTATTAATTTGCCGATATCACTCTTCCAATTAATCTAATACCCCCGATATGCCAAGTATTGCCTCGCCCATTAACAAATCGCCTCGTATCAATCGCCATGCTCACTACACTCGCTCTATTATTTAACTCGCAAGATCAAACGCCGGAATTTTAAGTCTCCCTCATTTAACTCGGCCCGATACCAACTCGCCCATATATTAACACGCCCATATCGAATCGGGCCTCTTATATCAATATTCGCCTTATTAATCACTTCCAACTTCCCATTTTAACTGGCCAATCATTAACTCCCCACATATTTATTCACCCCATATCCCCTTGGCCCAGAAATTTTCGCTACCTTCCATTCAGCCCACGCTATAATTTGAATATATCAAATCTCTTCGAAGACGATACAACTTCAGCAACTCACGTTGTGTTACGAAATTGTTACAAAATTTAATCTATACTACTGCTGCAACACACTCTAACTGATTCTTGATAAACCTTATGATTAGATCAATGTTCGTCCCAGACAAGCTCAATTCACGCAACTCCTAATCAACTCCGGCAACTCGGCCTACCACTTACCACTCTTCAGAAATCTGAGCGCACATGGAACCCTTCAGACACCTGAAACCATGTTCATACGCAATTTTCTTAAGGTGTCCGATGTGGTTCTCAGGCGACTCCGACAAAAATTTGACCTTTTTTTATTTTTACTCTGAGGCAGCAAAAATGGAATATATGAGTTTCGAATGTAATCATATTAGTTTTTCTTAATACTTTTCACATATTTCTAAGGAACGGAAAGTATTTATCACAGAACGTTAACAGAACACGTGTGAGGTTTCAAAAGGGTTACTTTTTAGGCGTTTCTGGCAATTTACAGTGGAATGTTTGTTTACCATTGGGCTCTGAGTGTACACCTCGCCATGCTAAGATATTTAAGTATTTTTAAGTTGTCCCTTTGGTTGAGTTTAAACACTTAACTTGCATAGGGGGTCCCGCTAGGGGCCCTTTTTCTCTCTTCGGTCCGTGTATTTTAAAGCTGCAACGGCTGCTAAGTCTTGCATGTTTGCCGCCTCAAGGCAAGCGCAACAAGATAGACAAATACAAAACAATATAATCAAAATATATTGCAGGTTGTAAATACGCGACAAGAAACACGAAATGGGCCTAGTAGACCCCTTATGAAGTAAAATTGTTACTCAACCCACTTTGCAAGTTAAAAATACATTGAAAATCTTCCCCATTACGATATTCTTTCATCAACCACTTTGGTAACCAAATTGTTACATAGTGCGTTAAGTTGCTGCTGCTCTTATGGCAGTAAAGTATAACTTCAATACACTAGTAACACGATTAGAAGTAATATAAAAATCTATAATTTAAAAATGTTTTAAATAACCTCCCATGACAACATTTCAGTACCCACTTTGTAATAAAATTCCTATAAAGCGGTTGAGCTCATACTGCTGCTCTGTACGATTCTTGGAGATTTTTGGGCCCGAAATCATGCTCCAGAGCATATATTTTCAAAAACATCGTCTCATAGGGCGCTATTCATTATTAATTATGTGTGCGCTTTATTTCCGTTACTGTTTATATTGAAGTATTATAAAGAACGACCTCCTGCCGGCTCGGATTGCGTGGCGTGTGTCTTGGGCGCTCGTCTTGTTATCTAACGGTCGTGGTTGAATCCCTCTCCAGAAACAAAATTTAGTTTATGTTTTATTTGTATTTTAGAGTTGGAGATTGTATCATACAAACATCAGAGTTGTGGATTGAAGTAGAAAATATTGAATAGCTGCTATGAATAATAAGACTGGTATGGCCTGGAGCATGATTTCGGGCCAGGAATCTCGACGTCGCCCTATACGACAGTAGGGGAGAACTCATACACAATAACAAAATCGCTCCATCACCAACCCGTCCCATTCTTAGCGAGCCCATTTCAAACCCGCCTCCTATCAAACACCCTAATTCTCAGACCATGAAGCAACGCCACTATATACCACAATTGTTACAAAGTGCGTTAAGCGTCTACTACTGCTCTATATGGCATCAGGATATTCCGTTGCTAATTAACGCAAAACGACGCTTTGGATTTTGCATATACATTTTTGCGGCTACAACGCAACAAAGATAGACAAATAAATTAAACTAAATATGTTGCAACGTTCAATACACGAACCGCAAAGCCAAAAAATGGGCCCCTAGCAGGCCCCTTTACCCCAGGTAAGGTGTTAACTCAACGATTTTACAACTTTGAAATACTTTTAATACCTTCCCATGCCGACATACCGTCAGCAGCCCACTTTGGTAACACAATTGTTACAAAGTGCGTTATTTTTTGAAAAAAAGGGACAACTTCACCCCTTTGTACAAAATCCGTTCAAAGCGTTCAATTTGTTAGTGCGTTGAAGTTATCATCCCTACTGCCATATCCCTTAAAAACCTAAATGCCATCTTCTTTTGCCACTTTTTCCAAAAACCACGGGAGCGGAGCACACCCTGCCTTGTGTTTACAGGGAAAGATTAGTACTCGTAGATCTTAGTACCACAAATACCGCTTACGCCCTCACCCATCACTTTTTGGGGTGATTCGCCAGTTTTCTAGTCATTTTCCTTTATGGATGTAAGGGATATGCTTCTCCATTGTGTTACTTACTGTAGGAAAGGTATATTTTAGGCCATATTGAGCAGCAGCAACTTAACGCAATTTGATAACAATTTTGTACAAAGTGGTTTTCAAGATGTCCCTAAAAAAGATGAACGCACTTTGTAAAAATTTTGTTACAAAGTGGGGTGTTGAGGTATATGAAGGGGAAACAAAAAGGGGGGGATATTTGAAGTATTTTAAGTCCGTAAAGTGGGCTGAGATAACACTTAACTGCATAAGGGGGCCTGCTAGGGGCCTTGTTTTCTCTTTTCGGTCGAGAATTTTAAAGCTTGACAACAACGTAATAGAAGCTACTTTAATTCTGATTTTCTTAATGCGACCATTAAGTAAATAAACATTCAAAAACTTCTTGCACGTATAGAAGGCGATTGTTTACCATAAGATTAATCATATCAGCGGTTCAGATGTAGAAACTTATTGTAAAATACTTGTTAACAAACAAGGATCCTTTATAATATGAAATGGCATGAGATGTTTATATTTGCTTTAATGTGGTCAATATAGTCATTCGTTACCAATTAAAACAACAACACCAAGTTAGGTGAATCAACCGTAGATAGAAGATGCAAGAAATTAACATTCAAGTCTTTAGCTGATTTCGACGAATGATTGAAATTAATTATTGACCCTAGCTTCGTACTGCACCAATGTTTTCACTTTCTATTTCCTGTTGTTGATGTCTTTGAAGCCTTCAACCGTATGTGGTGATTTCATCTAAAAATTCCGTTGGGTTTTAAAATGCATGGGGAGCCTATAGGACCCCCTTATGCACTAACGGAAGTGAAAACCTGATTGCAGTGAGTGGACGAGTTGGTATGGGTTTAATTAAAGTAAGTCTGACGTAAATTTCCTATTAAAATCGCAGATTTGTCAAGATTCAAGATTTTTAACCACACTTTTCTTGTGTTAGTGTGTTGATATTATCTCTGCCAAATAAAGAAGCGGCGCAGCCTTTTCTTAACGCACTTTGAAACAAATTTTGTTACAAAGTGCGTTGAACTTGTCACTTTTACAAAATTCTATAACGCATTTGTAAAATTTTTGTTATACAAAGTGCCATTTTACTGACCAAATTGATATTTTAATTTCAAAAATTAAAAGAATTTTTATGTTGTAAAGTGGGACTGAGTTTACCACTTAACTGCACAGGGGCCGCCACGGGGACCATTTTTGTCTTTTTCGCCGCGTTTTATTTGTTAACGCCGCATTATATTTGCGCTTGCATTGTGGCAAAAAAAAAAAATAACAATGTAAAAAAATAGCGTAGTTGTGCGTTAATAGAATGATTGCCCCACCCAGGGAAATTGCCAGTACATATAATGATAGAGATTTTCATAATGCAAATGACCTAGTAAGAAATTAAATAAACAATCGAAACAATTTGGGAAAGTATAGTAGTCCATTGGTGCCAAATATTTATCATATCATATCAAGTTCATTGTAGAAACATAAGTTAAATATACATGTTAACAAATAATACGACAAATATTAATGGCAATTGTTTTTAAATACTCTTCATTGTGTTAATGTGTGAAGTTATCGCTTACTGCTTTTTTCATATAGAGCAGCAGCAGCAGCTTAAAGGGCCTTCCGTGATCTACAGCCTTGTCACCCCGATTACCCAAAAAAATTGAGAGTTTTATATCATCTGAACCGTTAGCCCTAGTAATGCACGTTTACCCAATTTTACTTGCAAATTCGCTCGTCTATCTGTATGAAATTCGCAAATCTGTCATAACATCAAACCGCAATATCAGTATCAAGTGAAGATTTTGGGAATAAGCTTTTCTTCGACAATATCTAACGAACCATAAATAACAAAGAAGGTGCTTAGAATCACGAAAGTGCACCGTTAATGCAAATTTGTAACAATTTGTGGAATCCCTCCCTAGTGCGTTGAAGTTCTCTCTTTTTAAAACTTTTAGCGACATTTGTAAAAATGTTGTTGCAAAGTGAGTTGCTAAAGTTATAGCGTTACGGGAAGTTTATTATTTTTTTTGAGGGTAGTAAAGTGCGCCGAAATATGGCTGGGCGATTTGATATGGGGGGCAAGTTGAAATGGGATGAGTTTTAAAGGGGACAAATTGGTCATGTAATTCGTTACAGCGTGCTGAATTTATCATTGTTCATACTGCATTAGAGGCAGCAGCAAACGCAGGTTAATTTTGTTACAAGTACGTGATTGAAGTGGCCCTTTTAAAAAGAAATTAATGCACTTTTGTAACATTTTGTATAAAGTGTGTTACTGAAATATATGGTCATGGGTAGATTATATATTTGAAAGTGTTTGTAGAGTGTAAGTGGACTGAATGAAGGTAGGACGAGTTGGTATGGATTAAGGTGATCGCATGTCTGCACGGAACATAGTCCTAATCCACAAGATTCTATATTTTTATACTTCTCACGATTTTGTTACAGTGGCATGTTGTCTTGTGCTACCGCATAGAGCAGCAGTAGGAGCTAATAAATTTGTAAACTATTCGTAACAAAGTGGGTTGATGAAGATATATCGTCTGGAAAGATATGCTTAAAAATATTTGGAAATTATATAGTGGGCGGATGAGGTGGCGAAATAATATTCGGGCCGAATGGTCTGGGGTGAGTTACCATGTGGGAAGGTTAAGAAGATGGGCGATTGATAATGGGAACGTAGTAATAGCACATTGGTAAGAGGCGATCGATATGGGCGTGTAATAATTGGGCCGAGTTCGTGGGGTTACGGCGATTCGATTTTGCGATGGGCCGAGTTTAAATGGGGAGAGTTAAATCGTGGCGATTTGTCTAGCGAGTTAATAACATGGGCGAGTGAAATGGGACGATTTGATACGAGGCCAATTTTCGAAATGAATTTTGGGGGGGCGAAGTAATACTGGCCATAGTTGGTTTATCGGATAGTTGATATGGGCGAATTAATAATGGGGCGAGTTGAAATGGGGGCAAATCGATATGGGGTGAGCTAAGATTGGGGCGAGTTGTTAATGGGAGGAGTTGGTGTGGAGCGAGTAGGTGATATGGGATGAGTTATACTGACACGAATTCGTATGGGGCACGATTTGCTAGTGGACTAGTTGGGTATGGGCGAGTTGATTGCGGGCGCGAGGTTAGTGTTATTTGATGGACATCTTTGAAGATTTCGTCAGAATAGATTTGGTACAAAGTGCGTCGCAAGTTGTCCCGGTTCTGTTTTGTCAAAGCGCTTAAGCAGTTCGTAAACATTTTAGTGGGGAGTAATGCTTTGTAAATGAAAAAAACTTGAAAATTTCATTACTTTTTAATTTGTATGGACGTGCGTCCAAGTGGTCCCGTTTTTTGTTCTGTCACAAGAGAGATTTACGCAGTTCGTAACAATTTGTTACAAAGGAGTTTTTGTTATGAAGTGCCTGCAAAATGCCCAAATCCAAAATTTTCATCCAAAGACACCTTTGTTTAACATTTAGCAAAATTTCCACACAACAAAAGCACCCTTATTTAATGGGCATTTGGCTGCCTTTCACCCAATGACCCTGTTGGCACATTCTATAGCATCACTGAATGCCCCTCGCTCTGAAAGCAGAGCCTTAAACCCAATTTTCATACGGTTGTGTTGAAATTAAATTTTAGTGCGCTTCGCGCAAAAATTCAAACAAAGAGGTCATTGAAAGACTATTTCAGATGAAATTAAAACGTGATTATAACTAAAAAATTGGTGTTGTACACTGGTGCCCCGGGGGGGGGGCATCGCCTATGAAATTGATGGGTTGTTGCTATTGTAGAGGGCTGGCGCTTCCAACCCCTGGGGCATTGGGTGACAGAGGACGAAAAAATAGGGGTCTAGCAGACAAAATTGCCCCAATAGAGGAGAGGGCCTTTATTTCAGAATGATTAAATTTCGAAAACATGGGGTCTTGGGTGCATATTTTGCGAAATTTTCTACAAAAAAAATTGAGGTTGGCGTGAAAGTTTTTTAAAATTTTCTCCCAAAGAGGGGCCTTGGTGACAGTGGTAATTAAATTTTCCAACAAAATATGGGAGTCTTTGGGTGATTTTTTGTCAATTAAATGGGGTCTGTGGGTGACACGATGCTTGAAAAGGGGGTCTTAACAGCCTTTACATACGCATGCTTCCAAGAGGAGTGCCCCCGGGATAGTGTGCCCGAAGAGCAAGAATTGTGCCCACAGAGCTAGAGAGACAGTGACATTCTGTAGGCCTACCCTTGCTCTTGGTGCAATACTGCATGTTCTGTGCCTATGGCAGTGGCGACACCGGCACCAGACTTCTTTGTCGGGTGGGGGGGTTGCCTTTTCGCTGTTACAAATTCACGTTTCACTATGCCTCAAGCTGCTTCAAAATGAGTTAAGTCAAGAGCTATCAAGATTTTTCCCCAACTTTAGCTATAATGAGCCAGGAGAAAATTTACTGCCAATGGGCCAGCCAAAGAACGCCCACTCCCAATGACCCACTCAGTTGCGTAGCTGGGGTCGGAGGAAAGGGTCCACGAATTGACTTGGTCTATCGTGCGGGAAATACGGTGGGGGGCAGAGTTGGCTACACCCTTGGAAGAAAATGCGTCAAAATCGGGAAATTTTGAGGCAAAATGAGCCGTTTTGGACGCTACCCTCTAATCAGGACGATTTTTTCCTTGACCGAGCTGACTTCTGACTTTTGAACATCTCATCACCAAAAAATGGGCTTTCTTGTCAAAATTTCTCTAAATTTCTGTAAATTTTGGATCTTTTAACTCTTTCTTGCGCATGTGCCACAAATACAGCCTTTCTTGCGCATATGCATATAGTACAAACACATTTCCATGGACGGGAGTGTCCGGCAGTTCTTGCATTCCATGATAAATAGGTTTGTGATGAAGTTAACGCCCGACCAACATGAATAAATTAATGCAGGGTTCTCAATTATTTTAGATGAAGGGCCAGAGAATGTTGGGCATATTTGAAAGTTCCCTACTTGAGGACCAAATACACCTGAATTTCTTATGTTTCCTTTTATATTTTTGAGCAAGTTGAGGGTCAAAAATCAATGGTTGCCGGGCCGGATTTGGCACATGGGCCGCCTATTGAGAACCCCTGAATTAAAGCCACTATCAGTGATTTGAAAAAATATTTGAAATTTGCAGGAATAGCTTCAAAGTGAAGGATAAGTTTGTAGAATTCTCATAAGTTACCTTTTCCAGCTGTAGAATTGACAGAAAAGGAAGAAAACGGCAGAGTTCCAAGATACGATTCTCCATTCAATTGTTGTAGTAAGTGTCCGTTCGGACAGTAATGACTAAAATCTCCGATTCTGTCCTTATTAGGTTGCTTCTGGTCTTATCATTTGCAGGGTATGTTAGGATATCTGTACTTGTTGCATACATGCAAAAATCTGATTTTTGATGATTTTTTTCGATTTGCTGATTTAGCAAATCACTGATAGTGTCTTTAATGACTGAAACGAAAGGTCTCCAATTAAAAATGATGAAAATTTAAGCCAAAATTTTCCAAATTTTCGTAAAAGGTCAAAATTTGAAGAAAAATGGCAAAATTGTATCGGTTAAATCTCTGCATGGTATGGCTATGCATGGTCCCTTTTTCGGCAAAAATCACTATAGATATGGGCACTTCCAGATTCTCGGAGGCACGTACTAAGCGTCCGTCCCTTCCCAAACCAAACTTGAGACCCACCCCAGGCATATCAATATATTTGTCTACATCTTTAATTGTATAATTGATGAAATTAATTTTTATTCATTAATTTTGCTTTATCCAAATTTACAGCCAAATACTGTCGTTTTCTAATTATTCTACCGATTTTGCGTGGTACTATTTACAGTGTGTGTGCGAGTAAACCACCATTTTGACTAATGTGCAATTTTCTACACCAGATACACCGCATTTCACGTTGATGTCAACCCCTTGTAAAAAAAAAAACAATAGAGTACAAACAAAAATTTGCAGCAAATGTTGCAAGGAACCTCCGGCTTTATTTTGCAGAAATTTTGAGTAAACTACGACCCAAAATGAAATCAGCCACTTTTACACAAATACAGAAACGGTAATGACAGAGAGGATTACGTACACTCTAATAATGTTTTGACGTGTGTAAGTCACCCCCCCCCCCCACCCCACCGCCCCACCCCCCCCCCCCAAACCCCCCCCCCCCCCCCACCCCCCCCCCCCCCCCCCCGGTTTGAAAAAAAAAATTCATGTCAGCCTTCATGACGATAATTTTTCAAAGGCTCCTATTACTTTGTGGCATCGTATTTGTATTTTATCCAGGACTTAAGCACATATTGCCACAAAAAGAAGAAATGTCATTTGCATCACACAGTTAAGCGTGAAGTACCACTGTTTGCTGTAGTAATTAGTGTCTACCACACCGTACCAGTACACATATTGACACTAGGACATGTACTGACTGGAGCTCCCCCCACGGATCAGGCCTGCACGCGATTAAAGCTTGAATGAAAACAAAAGGTCACGATTTTTGCACCACCATAACACGTTGGTGCCATTAGGAAGTCTCAAATGAAATAAAATACGTAATCTAAAACAATCTGACTGTTTCAGTAGGCCTTTTGTTTTCTTTCATCACCAAGAAAGTAAATAATTCTACATTGAAATAGCACAATAGGTAAAACTCACTGAGCAATGTCATATAAGCAAGAACATGAATAATAACTACCTACCCGGGACGAAGGTATCCCCCCATTTTCAATTAAATTTACGGATTTACTCTTTCCACCCCACAGGAATTCAATACGCCTGAACTATGTCTTACAAACACATTTTTTTGCAATTTTCAATGAAAATTTCATCTATCAGAGTTTGAACACTGTTGAATACATAAACCCCGAGCAATCGCAAGACAGATGGGAAGGGGATCACCTGAATTCAGAGGGTACCACGTTTCCAACATTGCGGTCAAACATGGCGCCACGCCGGTCAACTGGAGCCTCACGAAAACAACATGGCGACGAAGTTCGATCTTTATAGTATAGATTGCCATTTTTTGCACTTGATAAGTTTATCTAAATAGATCTTACACGTATTCCCCCAAACCAGTATGCCATAATTAAGAAAGGTAAGATAAATGTACAATATAGGGTATATACAATATCGCTTCGGAACAATATATTTTAATGTTCATGTACAATATTTCTTGACAATGTTTTTGAAACGCAGTCGATGTGGCGCTTCCATGTGAGATTTCCATCTATTAATACGCCCACAAAAAATTTGGTATATTTTACTTCTTTCCAAAATGTATTTCTAATTTGACATTAAGTTCGGGTGTGTTTTAACAGATGTCATATGAGACGTGCCAAATACATAGAATTTGTTTTGCTAGCGTTAATCGATAACTATCGTTTGACCAATTGGTTAACCATTTAAATTCAGCATTTACGGGCTTATTTTGCTCTCATACTTTTCATGGAATAAATAATAGTGGTACATCAGCAAATCCAATATGAAATCAAGAACATTAGAAGTATTAGTTATATCAGAATATATAATTAAAAATGAAGTGGACCCAATATTGAACCTTGTGGAAAACCGCAAACAATATTTTTTTAGTTTCTGACTTACAAGAATTGATACGAAACGTACTTGTTTTCTATTACTCAAGTAGTTTTTGAACCATCTAATACAACACCACGAATCCATAATGTTCTAACTTATGAAGTAGTAGCCATGATCAATGGTGCGAAGGCCTTTGATAAATCTAGAAATATTCCAAGAGTCTTGCGTTTTTTTTCTACCATAGAATTAATTTTATCAACTAGCTGTACTATGGCCATGGAGTAGAATGATTGGTCGGAAACCAAATTGTTTGTCCCATTCAAGATTTTATTAGTTCCATATAATCTACACTCTATCAAATACGAGTCCCTTTCCAAAATTTTTTGAATGCATGGTAAAGAGATATCTGACGATAGTTTGAGAAGATTTCGGCGTCTTGTTTTTGGACGATCGGTATAACCTTAGCTATTTAAGCTTCAGGAACATTCCAGTGATATTGATAAGTTGAATATTCTTGTTAAGGTCCACAATCCTTTATCTACCTTTTTTATAATAAATTTACCGATGTTATCATTTCGCGTCACTTTTTTTTTGTTGAATTTTTCGATTATCTTTATAATATCCATTTCCACGAATAGGTTTCATGTACTGCCTACAGTTGTTTTTGTCTTGAGGTATCGTAATAATTTTTACCAAATTATTTATATAGATGCAAGCTTAGGCCCCATGTTTGTACAAAGAAATCGTGAAATTATTTTGAAATAGCTACAGGTTTGTGCAAAGTTACCGTTAGCACTCTTAAACTTATTTTGTGTGGATGTTTTCCCCCCTCTTCCAAGAATATTGTTTTATTGTGTTCCACGTTTTTCAATAATTTCATATTATTTTTGCTTTGTCAAATTTCGATAAAAATAGAATTTCCGCTTGTTTTTCCGAAGCAGCATATTAACTGTTTTTCTATATGTTTTAATGTTTGTTTCCCTTTGTCGCTGGGGATTAACATATTGTTTATACAACTTGTTTTTTTCTATTGATACTTTTATATCCTTTTGTGATCCCGGGAGACATTGGTTCCCTTCTTTTTATTAATGTTAATGTTTTTTTATGGAATGCATTCATTATACAACGTATCGAAAGTTTCAATAAATTGGTTAATAATCTCTATCTACATCTTCATTATCAAGAAATTCCTGCCACTTAACACTAGATAATTTCTGTTTCAATTTAGCAACATTAACATCAGTGTGATTTCTCCTGTATATAACTCTCCGGTCATTTCCAGTTGTTGATTAAGTTCTGCGATTTGTTAGTACATTGGCCATTTGATCCGTATATCAGTTAACCAATAATTGAAGATTTGATAATCATTTTCATCATTGGTTAAAATATTTACCATAATGTTGCAGTATTTCATTATTCTGGTTGGTTTTATAAATTGTAGGACTATGAATATAAATAAGCTCAAGATAGTTATGAATAGTCTATGGCTATCAACTTTTAAAAGATCAATATTGAAATCTCCCATAAGATATAAATTTTTTTCTCAGAATTCAATTGATTGAATACAGGATCAATATCGGTTATAAAATTATCACTGGCTGTGTGGCTCATATAGAACCCTACTACAACATTTTTCCACTGAATACATTCGATTTCAATAAAACAGGTTTCATAGTTAGAATTTGCATTACCAGGTCTTCCTTAAATTTGGTAATTGATTTATCAGAATATACAGCATACGCACCTTTTCTCTCCCCAACCCTATTCGTGTACCAATATTGTACCCCGGGATATTGAAATACGCATTGTGGTTTCTTTTCAGTGGGTTTCTGAAATTCCAATTACACTGAAATCGCAGTTCAATATATTAATACATTCTTTGAGGTTTTTTCGAAATTTTTTGAAAGGCTTCTATAGTTACTTCAAGAACTTTAATCTTCCACGCTTGCGTTTGAATCCAAGCTAAACTGTCGGTGTAGATTGGACATTCGTGCAAGCATCATGATCACTTTTTAACCACGTCGCTATAAACTTTCGTAGAATTGCAATCAATCTTAGCGGATTAAAATCATGTTTTTTGTCATATTTTTTAAAGTCAACATCGGTGCTATTAAATTGCGGGGACTTATTTAATTAGTATTTCATATTCTATGTCAGAGTGTGGGTTTCTATCCCGGTTACAATTGACATATACATTCTTTGATATTTCACCCTGTAACTGTTTAGGATTTACTCCGTGCTATCTTTGACATTTACAGACCCTTTTGGCAGTATTTGAACAATCTTCGAGCACATATACAAATATCACTTGTGCCAAGACTAAGTTAATTGAATCAAAAACAGCTTTAAATACCAACACCTTAATGGTAAAATATGACTTTTAATATTATTGCACAAATGAAAACAAGGTCTAATATATCGGTATGACCCCATGCCCCATGGATATAACAAAAAACAATTGATTTTGCTATAATAACATTACTCACATAGCAAAGAATAATAATACATCAGTAGACAACATGCAAGAATTATTGAAACAATATTCCAGGATTTACATTGTGTGGCATGTACGCATTTTGGTGTACATAAATACCTTACTGTTGCAGTTCTGCTATTTTTTTTCAAAAGTGTAAACTGTTAATAGGTTTAGGTGCTATGACAAAGTGGCGATTTGCGCTTTCTGGATACCGTCTAAACACTTTTTACTTCCAGTCATGTTCTTTTTAGCACGTTCGGCTTATTTTGTACATGGCAGTTCATGCCAACACAATGCAAACAAGGGAGTACTTCAGCAAACGATTAAATACTTTGAGAGTAATCCAAAATGGCGGACATTTAGTGTCGCACAGGCTGCCGTTTTCCTACCAATATATAACTACAGTTTATATGGTCATATCATGTTTTCATATGAAGTTTCATTGTACTTACACTTTTCATCTCGGGCCTCCTCTGCTTCTTGTTTTTGCAGTCATGTTGACCCAGAGCTTGGTTTTGTCCTCTAACAACTGGTCCGCAAATTCGCTACTCGCTTGTTTCATTGGGAGTTTGCCAATCGCCACTGTTCCTAATAGGGATACGAACGTTTTCCCGGGAAGAAAGGGGTACGGATGCAAATATAACGCCATCGGTACTCCATGCTGAGAAAACTCAGGCCTTTTGATGTTTTTATCAAGAGTTCCGTCTTTTAGATGTTAGATCTTCTTTGATTGTTCTTTTTTGATCCCTTGAGTTTCCGTCGTTCTTTAATGACGGCGTTGGTGGCTTGTACCTCGCAAACTGACAATGACTGCCCCTCTTGCCATCGTGGTAGGCTACCGACTCGGTGAGTTCTATCAATGTCGGTGTTCAATTGAGAGTGAGTCCTAAGTCTTTCTTTGCCATCATTTTTTAACAGTTCTGTTGTGTGTCCGCTCCTCTCGTTCTGGTATAACCATTATCCTTAGTGAGTTTCCGTCTACTGTATTGTTGGAGATCATCCACTTCTCGCTCCTGTCCCAGATAAGGCGGTTGATCACCCGCAACCCGCACCGTTTCTTTTCTTTGATGTCTTTTCTTGTCAGTTTCACATTTCAATGTCATGCAGATCTGCTTCACATTTTTCAAGTCCATAGTACAATACAATTAAATAATTCTGTTTTCAGGTACAAAATGCTTCAGCTTAGTCACATACCAAGCATTCCTTGAAATTATTTTAGAAATGTGCATCAATGATTTTTCCAGTTAAGTTTTCGTCTATAATGACTCCCAGAATTTAGTTGAACTTCACCTTTTTAAAGAATTACACCATCATAATTTCTCAAGTTTTTATTTTTTTCATTACCAATCGCATTTCCGGGTTTAAATTCATTTATAGCTTCAGAATCTTGATTTTTAACCATAAATTTCTGTATTGTTTTGCGTTCCGATAACCATATAATTGTTTTGCTTGCATTGACTGAAGTTTAATTGGCCTGGACCAGTTACAAACTTCATAAAGTTCTTGTTATTGTGTCATTTTGAGATGCCATATCTGAATGAGAAAACCAGAGAG
The DNA here is from genome assembly GCA_023653785.1 of Ophioderma brevispina. Lineage (NCBI taxonomy): Eukaryota > Metazoa > Echinodermata > Ophiuroidea > Amphilepidida > Ophiodermatidae > Ophioderma > Ophioderma brevispina. The sequence continues at coordinate 18,006 of JAMKCH010011381.1, forward strand.
TATATCATCTGCAAAAGACAAGTGCATGATGGAACTGGTATTTTAACTATCATTTATGTACATTGATAGCAATGGGCCCTAAAATGGTTCCCTGAGGAACTCACAGTTTATAGTCTGGGTTCAAATCGTACATTTGAATAACTAACAATTCTTTACGGTTGTTGAGATACGCTTTTAAACCACTCAGTGCACTACCTCTGAATCCTAATGTTCATTTGTAACAGTAGATATAGTGATTTTTGTATCAAAGGCCCTTTGATAGTCATGAAATATACCGACTGGGGTTTCCATTTTTTTCGACAGCAGTGCAATTTTTATCACTCACTACATCTATAATGGCATGTAAGTCGAATGTTGGTCCTAAACCCAAATTGTTTTCATTTAATATATTGTTTGTTATAGTAAATTCCATACATCTATTGAAACGAGTCCTCTCTATATTTTGGACAAGCAGGCAATACAGATCGGGACATAATTTGAAAATACCTCGGCATTGTCTTTCCGTGAAAATCGGAAACTACCTTTGCAATTTGAAGAGGTGTTCAGGCACAGATCCAGTTGATCACGCGAGAATTGAAAATTGACGCTAAAAGTTTGATATCAAAGGAGCGCAATCTTTTTATAATAAAATTCCCAATGCCATCATGTCCAGGACTTTTTGTTTTGATTGAGTTACTATTATTTTAAGTATGTCATTCAGTAACAATTGGTTCCATGAAGATACATTTTTGTAAGGGATATGAAGATCCCGTATAGCCTTTCCTGTGTGTTGAATTTTTGAAGCAGTTTTGGCCCCATGTCAATAACGAAGTGTTTGAACAAGTTTGAGATCGTTTCCGGCTCATGTAACAACACACCTTCTTCTGTCTTAAAAGGACGTTGTTGACTAACAGCCTTAGTACTCAATTTGCCATTTATTGTTTTCCAGTTTTCCTGAATATCCGTCTTCCGGCTTCAATCTTTTATGGTAATCCTCTCGTTTGCATTTTCGAATTAGGTTTTTATTTAATTATTTCTGTATGTTTTAATTTAATTGAATTTTCCTCTGATGGACACAAAATATACTGTTTATACATTTAATTTTGGCATTTAATGACTGTTTAGTAAGCCTTTAAGTTATCCAAGGTGATTGAGGATGTTTTTTTCTATTTATGTTCCACTTTTTCAGTGGAAGCATTCATTGTATAGTCCTTGAGTTACTTGTAACTTTATTATATCCGTGTTTGCATCATACCATCTAACATTTCAATTTAGTTTACCTTGTCTTCACATGAATCCATTGTACGTAAATTTATTCGTTGTCTTCAGTTTCTGTTCATAATTGTTTGATTTTTAAAAATACATGTCGGAAAAATGATAAGTTTATGTCTGTCAGTAGTATACTGGATTTGATAAAATGTTCATTTGAATTGGTCAATAGTTATCAATGAGTGTTGCCGAGGTTCCGATTAATACTTCGGTTTACTAATAGCGGAATCATATGATTAGATTAAGTCAAGGATTCTCCTATTGGGATCTGTTGTTTGATCTTTTTCAACAGATCAATATATAGTACCAATTAGATAACAAACTTATTTTCTCTGCTAAATGTAACTTGGTCTAGGTCAGTGTTGAAACCATCAATTGGTTGCCTCTGTAGATACACCAATCAAGATGTATTCGATTTGAATTGTTGTCGATCTCAATGAAACACATTCCATAGTTATAATTTGCTTTACAAGGTCCTTTCTTAACTGTATATTGTCACATCATGTTTTATGAAAAGACAACACCGCCTGACTTTCATCAACTCTGTCACATATTCAAAGTTAAATCTGGTATTTGAACATATTCAAGAGGTTTATCTTTCACTGAGTTGCCGTAGTGCAATAACACTGGAATTTGTGATCAATGTTTTTCAGCACTGCCATTAATTTTCAAAATTTTTTTTGTTCAACTTCACTGTTTAAATTGAATAAAGTGAAGTCAGCATTTTCATTGATTATTCTGACTGAGTTATCGAAGAAACATAACTATAAACTCATATTGCACCTTTTGGAGATTATCATCATTTGTTTCACTATCTTTACACATAGTTTCATAACGCATAGATTGATACCATTTGTCTATTTCTCAAAGTTCAAGTCTAAATGCATGTTGCCATCATCAATTTAAGTACTTGCCAATTCTCTGTATCCATAATCATTGGTTTTGAGTATTTCAGTACATTTTTTTACAGACCCATTGATCATTTTAAGATGTTTTAGTGCCTTTGGTTTCATTTGGTACATTTTTTTTTATGACAGATAGTTTACAGACTTTACAGTAAATATATTTATACAGGTTGATTGTTTTGGAGCAGGACACACACACATCATGGGACACAGCATAACACGAAACAGTAAAACCAGCAATAAAAAGTGCTCACTGCACCAAGAAAATTTAAAATGCCTTCGTGCATTCAAAGACAATTTTGCAAGAAGCACTAAGTTTAAAAAGCAAAACGATACCTGACCAGGCAGAAAGCCACTGATTTACTAATACGAATTTATAACATCTTAATTATCCAATTAAATGCACCTCTAACTATTAGCATAAATTTCACCACCACCGGCGTGGTGGTAAGTTATTCATATAGCATTTGACACCACGCACATACTAACTAACATTTACTTTGACGAAGGCAGTAAACGACTTCCCGATTTTTAGTTTACAAGTACCTCACACTGTATACATCTAGTTGTTTCGATCGGAATAGGCCACTAGATTCAGACGATAAATTAAGTAGAAATTGGTAAGTTATCCTCGTAATCTGCATTTATTTTATTAGCCATCTATGGACATGCTATCTCCAACTTTTTGAGACTGAAATATTCAGAATTTCGGCTGTAAGCGACTCAGCTCTTTGTTTTTTCGTCTTTACATGTAAACCAAACCACTGCGCATCGGGTATATACCTTTCTGTGCACAGGTCATGACCGGTTCAGCTGAGCTTGCCACGAAAATCGCAACAGAGGGCCGCTTCTGTCGGCGGTGATTATAGGGATGAAAGAGTACTACCAGGCCTCTGACCACAGGGCGCCGCCATTGGACGATTGCGTCAAACTTATTTTTCTGCCATCCAATGCCATCTGCCATAATGCTATGCCATCTCCAACGTCATCGGACTTAGCATAGCTGGTTGCTGTGTGCCCATTGCATCATGGGGCCGTTGTTATATCCCTTAGCTGTCGAAGCTCTGGTAATATTCCCAACCGCGGAAGCTCCAAACGGAGTGTGATGAATGAACGTGAAAATTGATTACGGGAATCGGCAGACAGTCACATTCAATTCCCATTGTTGTTCTTCTGGTGCTCTCTGCCGAGAAGTGGCCTTGTTGGTCTATGCTTTTACAATGAGTTGCCAAGTGGTATAATTGGCTTTGCGTAATGCAATTAGGGTAGAGATTTCTCCTTCTCTCCTACCTTTATGGTCAGTATTAATCATATACAACAATATATCAACTCAGGATATTAAAATGCATAAAAATGATGTATTTATCAAGAGAAAGGTAAATGACCTCAGTTGACCCAAATGACCTTGTTTGACCTTGAAGATAATTGACGGTGACGTGGTTCCATATTTTAAAATAATCAATAATCAGTATTTATTTTTAAACATTTATGCCAAGTTTCATGCTTTTATAAAGAAATGCACAATTCTTACAATAGATAAATAAGAATAATTTACTGGGTGGGCCAATTTTAATTAATTGACCCAAAAGTATGGAAAAATAATTTACTGGGTGGGCCAACTTTATTTTCTCCGTCAACTCCGTCTTTATGTATAAAAAGATTTTGTATGCTTCTATATGGGGCTAATTAGACAGAAAATCAAGTTCAAAATAATATTTTTGTTTTTTTTTCTGATTGTTTGATAAACCACAACCAGTCAAATTTAGAAAATTTTGTATTCTAAAAAAAATATTTACTTGTGTCTCTATAATGTTGTATTAAAGGGTTGCGATATGGGGTATTGAGTGCATTTAACTAAGAGTATCATTGCGCTATGAAATCACAGGAGTCAGGACTTCAATGGTACTCATCAAATGATTTGTGCAGACCTCATGAAAATTTCACTAGGAAAGCATTATTTTATTTATTTTTGTGTATTATATACACAATAGGCAGGAATTTCAGCATATTCCAATCCATTACAATATAACATATTACCTTCCTGTCTTGGTGTCCTTTAAGATGGCGATCTTCATTTAATTAGTATAGGCCTTTAGTAAAGTTTGTCACTCCAACTACCACGAATACCATAATTATTAGGTGTAGAGTCACACACTGCCTATTCAGAATATTGCTTAAATTGCTCAGTGACTATTTTATTAGCATTCATTAATTTAACTGAAATACTGCAACTTCATCAATATATTTTGGGCCAGAATTTACTGGGTGGGTCGAATAATTAACTGGGTGGGCCATTTTGGGTCATTGGGCAGACTGAATTTACTGGGTGGGCCAAATAATTAACTGGGTGGGCCATGCCCACCCAGTTTTTCCTATGTTTTTACCTCCCCTGGCTTTAACTACACAATCGATGCAATGTTGATGCACATGCATTCAGCATTAATATTGATCTCGTGTTGGTATTGTAGTTTTACGACCTATTTTTACGAGCGCGGCGATGATGATCGGTCAAAGGAGTTTTAATAAAGGAGCTTTCTCCTTCTCTCCCACCTCTACGTGTTCGATTGGTCTAAGGTTTTGGAAAGGGCTGCTGCAGCTGCTTAAGTCGGCGTGACCAACGTCAGATTAGGTACCTGATAATGCTTTCTATTTTCCCTGTCCGAATTGGCAGGCCTTAGAATTAGCCTGAAATCTCTCAATGAAGTCAATTTTCATTATATGTATGATTCACTATCTAGTCTTCATGGCTTTGAAAGGCAGAGCGTGTCGTCATCCCTATATTGCTGAGCTGTTGGAAGTATCATATCAATTTGTCCAATTGAATAAATCCGTGTTTTAGCCTGGACCCACGCATAACCCCGCAGCCTCGCGCAAGTGCTGTAAGCCTGCAAAACTAAAACGGGGATCCGTCTGCTCATTACAGTCCGCGGTAAGGGTATTTAGCCGGCTGACTATGTTTTTCAGTTTGTAGACTTATGGACCCATTTTTTCCCTTTCATGCGGGGACATTGAATTTAATTAAATTAAAGAACAATATACAGATGTTGATTCTTAAAAAGAATTTTTTATGGGATAAGAGCCAATTTTTGGAAAAAATAAAGATTTGATGACGTCACGGCATTGATTGTTTATTATTTTGCTTCGGGGGACCCATTCAGGTAAAAATGACGTACGTATCCCTACATTGGAAAAAACAACCGATTATCCGGTCATCGTTCGTCGGTTTTTGAATCAGTAGGGAAAGGTAAATAATAGCACTTTGGGCAGCAGAGGGTCATGTACAGACCTGATTTTACCATAGTCGGATGGTATATATGGGTCGCCCCCGAAGAGCAACTGTACCTGATACCTGACACTGACGCTGGTACCTTACCACGTGACACAACTATTCATCTCGTTACCGTTTATAACATACCATACGGCAACGCTCAAGCATTCTGTATCTCCGTTTCACAGCGAATCGACAAGATGTGAGACCTATACATGTGGTTCTTCGAAGACTAGTTTCAATTCAATTTGCAGGCGTGTAAAGACATTTTCAATGCAGTTCATTTCATAGTGTGGTACTTTTCAATGAAACGCATAAACAATCTAAGTGTTTAATAAAATTTCAAAAAACACTTTTTCAACATTTCCAAATTCAATATCAATGCAAAATCATGCTCCTTAGTGGATAGCCATGAAACGTAATAAGCAGTGTCTGGTCACACTGAAGTTGAAACATTTAACATCAATGATAAGCTTATATACTGCCTCGGTGACACCATCACAATGTGACTGGTCATCTCAACGCAAAGACTGGATGGCATGGCACCGCATGCTTCCCTTTTAACCTAACTCGATCCGTTCCCTGTTCCAATATAGCAACTGTTAACTGATTTTGTATCGGGGTTCTTCTAAGAGTCTTGGTGTATCCTCATGGTATGTGATTTTGTTAACATTTGGAATCAAAATGTGTGATGTGGAGGCAAAACTTACCTTGCAACAAATGCAATAACATTGGGTTCCGATTTGACACCCCCTCAACTTGTTTACATCCAGATTTCGGGTGATGAATTTTCAGCTGTGCTTTTAATTTGTTTTTATTGAATGTACACAAAACTCCGAAAACTTCCCCTGCAAAAGTATCTCTATCAAACATATACCCTTGACATACGCGCCACCATGCGCACCGATACACTCTAATATCAAAACATCCTATTATCATTATTATGCAAGCCCCCACAAACTCATTGCACCCTGGATTCCGAGTCACTTGGTATTCAAGCAATGAAAAGGTTGATGTATTGGCGAAGAAGCCCTAATATGAATATACAACCACTGAGATCCCTTTTACAGATTTTAAGGCTTCGGTTAATGGCTACATCAGAAAAATGGCAAAGCTATTGGGATTCATTTCCTCATAATAAGTGCATGCTTTTACGGAACTGTTGGAGCTGCAGGCAGTTCATCATTTTTGATTGGACGAAGGGACATGATTGTATAGCACGGTGTAAAATTGGTCATTCTTACATGACCCATAGTTATTATTTTGCTTAGAGAGGTGAGCCAGTCCCTCATTGTATTCCTTGTGATTGTGCCTCTTTCCTGTGAAACATGTCTTTTACAAACTCGAATGCTTTGATTATGCGCGCTAGAAATATCATAGCGTCCCCTATAGGCCTCTTCAGAGTTATAAATTTCCTGACAGACGGCTATCTGTTTAAAATATTTCTGACTTTTTAAAATGATGTGACTAGAATTTACTAAGGTGTATGTTTTATAAAGGTTTTAAATTTATTTAAAGGTTTGATGTAATTTCTCTTAATGACACGATATGACACAATGTGCTTTTTGAGTCGTCGTTAATTTTAAATACTCTACATACTCCTCACTCCAGGCATATGACTAAATTGAGAATTTTAACTCTTATGGTATAGAAGGAATATCACTATATAAAATTATGTACACAAAATATACATGAAAAATTCCTGTAATTTTAACGAAAATCTTGGCAGCAATTCTGCCACCAAATCCCTTAAATTTACAGCTTATATATGTTTTTCCATTCAACTTCGCTGTTTATATTTACAACAGTATGATGTAATAACACTTTAACAAATTGACAATATTTTTGTAAAAACCTTGATCCCCTCTTGAAAAAGAACAAAGAATGAACGAAATCTAACCCCAAAACACACCACACCAATCTCCATCAATACTTAATGTACTCTCAAAATCTTAACAAAATCCTAGATATTGATCCCTATTTTTCGGCCACACTCGAATTTCAGTGATTTAAAAATGTATCCTTGGGAACAAATCAATCTTACGATCACAGGGTCCCAGAAAGTTTTTTTCTTCCTCAGGAGCCAGCCATTTTTTAAAGTCAAAATGTTCCTCACTAGAAGCTACTAGAATGTATAGAGTATCTCTATTATAGAGCGTGTGACATCACGATGTGTATAACAGTTTCTAGTTTTGTGTCCATCTTAAGTTGCAGTTGACGTCACTACTGCGGCCGTTTTATGTTGCTCACCCATGAATCGCGCGCGCTTATGCACGCGAAGAAAGGCGGCACGATCGAGACGTTAGTGGGAATTCAAAGACCCATAATGACGTCACCTTCACTTTAGATGAACAAAGTAGAATTAGAGAATAAAGTGTATGATTTTGGGAACCTTACTCTCTTTACGACGAATTGACCCAAGGCGATAACCATTATTTTAAGGTGGAAGAACGACGGGCCGGAGGCCGAGTTTCTCCACGCAAAAATAATGGTGTCGCCGGGTCATTCGTCGTAAAGAGAGTACCCGGTTCCCAAAATATACTTTATTCTCATTCTTAAACAGCTTTAATCATTTAAGGTCATACCTTTAACAACACAATTTCGCGATGCTTTAATACGCTTCAATACAACAACAAAGGACTGCCACCACCCAGTGACAACCATCGAACAACCCGTTGAACGCAACATCATACGCAACGATACGCAACGTAGGCAGGCGCGCGTGAAAGTAGCAAACGCGGTAGGACGGCGATCGCTTTACCTAAAAAAACTTCAATACGCAGAGCTCGTACTACCTGGGTTCAATTAAACATTAAACCCGGGCATCAACCAATGAAATTGCCCTTCCATTTTTCAGCTGTTAAGAATACCTCATCTAGGCATTGCGTGTGTTATGGGATCTGGTGGAATTGATTTATTTCCTTATTAGTTTTTCAATTATATGGCCACTTAAAGTGCTCATAGGGGCTTTCCTTGCTAGGCCTACACTGTTTATTTGTCAATGTTTACTTATTTTTTACTAATAAGATCAAACTTAAATACTTTTGGCTTTTGCTGTGGACAAAGTTATATCTAAAAAATATTTTGTTAAATGAGAAAAAATCAGCCCATTTCATATTCTTAAACATGACATACTATCACAATAAGTTTAATTTTTATAGGCATTTGGATGACATTGTTCATGTAGATTGGAAATCGGTGGCTGAAAGGAGTTACAAATGGAAAGAATATATCTGAAAGAGTGAGATTATGAGAGATTGAGAAGGCGAAGAGCCTCTGAGGAACCAACGTGTTTGGTAAAGGAAGGACCATTGTGAACTCCCAACTTCATATATTCCGACCTTGTGTACCCCTACTTCGAACTTCGGGATTGGGAAACTGCTTTGTCTTTAAATTAGGGCCTTAAGAACTGCATTTTGAAGATAGTTGGCGGAAATTGACTCAAATTACTTCTGAGGCAAACATTTCCCAATGAGGACCTTAGACTGAATTATGCTGCAACTGGGGAGCGTAACTACTGGAAAGGGCCTGAAATGGTGATGTTGTAAAGGAGAACGCTGGTAGATTGGAAGGGGACCCTGGGGTAATTTGGAAAGGCCTGGGACTCTGGGGGTTAATTGGAAAGAGAAATCTTAGTGATTTGAGCAAGGGACCATTGGGGTTGTCGGAAAAGGACACATGGGTAGCTGGGACTTGGCCATAAGTAGATGGAAAGGGTAACTTTCGGGTATTTGTTGGGGTCAGGTTTGGGGTTGTGTAGAATACGGTGCTCCATGGGTTGAGTTGGGAAAAAGCCTGAATGAGAGGGGAATGTGGGTTTGAGAAGGGTGTTCTGTGGCAGGTGGGAAGGGGCTCTTGAGGACAGTTGGAAGGGGATCTTGGGTATTAATTTCATCTGTCTGAAAGAAATTTTACGTTTCCTTTTTTCATTCCTCTATTCTGTATCTGAAGCTGAGAAATCTCTTCCAATATTTTTTGCTAAATGGTTTTTCTCAAGTCTGTTAATGATTTTCTCACTTCTTTTCCCTTCAACTGAAGTTTGAGTCGTGGAAAGTCTTCTATGAAATTCGGGATTATCACATTTGGTTCCGTTCGTAGGAACTGTTAAATTCCTCTTCAAATTCATTAAAGCTAATCAAACTTTTGTGTCATTTTCTCATACGTCAATTAATAATGGAAAGTGTTTTTTCAACATTTTCCCTCCTCAATGTTTTTTCCCTCACTGTTACAGTTTTATCCTTGACTCCCCTAGGGTCCTAGAAACAGCATATAGCATGACACAACTTTAATAGTGGTCACATCTTTGAGGAAACTTTGTAAGTTTTAATTTTTTCTTTATTAATTGTTTTGGTTTCTATCTTCTTTTTCTTTTCTCCTTCCTCTTCCTTCTTTTTCCTCGACTTTTTCTCTTCCTCTAATTTTTTCCTCTTGCACATTTTTCTCCTTCTCCTTCTTGTGATTTCCTCATTCTTAGTGTATTTCCTCGGTAGCGGTGCTCCCTGCTCATCCTTTCTGGACCCTGCGATCAATCTCGAGTGCATGTATAGAATCAAGATATGATTTTTTTGATTGTTTTTAAATTTAGGTAATAGTACCAAAACATTGAATCCCTACGTCACCCCAATGCTTCTCGTACCCTGCGTAAGGAGATAAGGATGGAGAATGATGGCAAAGAATGGGAAGGATGGGTATGAATGCAAAGATGGGAAAGGATGGGGAATGATGGCAGAATGGGAAAGGATAGGAAAGCAAAAATAATGGTCCAATCGGACGTAGATAGAGGAACGCGATTCAAAAAATCGTATCTTTGTTATTCTCATCTTAAACAGGTGGTCGCGATTTCCCTGATACGTGGAAATAAAATCTGTTTTTAAAATGTGTAAATCGTTACAATTCATTGATCCCTACGTCCACCCAATGCGTCTCTTACCCATGCGGTCATAATTGTTCAACAAAACCAACCACATAACCACAATCACACATAACCGCACGGGGGGTGAATCGC
>JAMKCH010011382.1:0-38199 GCA_023653785.1 Ophioderma brevispina
TCAATTCTTCAGTTGGAAACGGTAACTTATGAGAATTATTACAGACTTATCCTTCACTTTGAAGCTATTCCTGCAAATTTCAAATATTTTTCAAATCACTGATAGTGTCTTTAAGAATACATATTGTAACACCATTCATTAACTGCACTGATATTGATGGTTAACCATTAAAACAGCAGTTTTTATCTCTCTCCCTCTCTTCAGAGAGAAAGGGATGTGAAGGTTGGAATTCCACAACAACAATAAAAAATAAATATGGCATTTCATCTGATATCAAAATTGATACGACTTCCTGGTAAGTCGGGGGTCCCAGATGATCAGGACATCTGACGGATATTAGATGGCTAATACCTCAACTCTATGTTGCAGTCATGGGGTAAATAAATGCAAATGGTGCACCTGCAGGCAGAGTGCCCATTTCTCCATCTTTGGCTTTTGGGCCAGACTCCCTCATATAATGTTGCTGTGGGGGATTCGCCACTCCTCCCGCACAACAAGTCTGTTTTGCATTCCCAGCATATGCCGGTACCCATTTATACTCCAGCGTGGAGTGAGGCAAGCGAGGTAAAGCGCCTTGCCCAAGTGCACAACACACTGGCAACGGTGGGGCTCGAACCTACAACCTTACGCCTATGTGGCGAACGCAAGACTCAAGAAGTTTTCCCGATTTTTGCAGCGCCAATTTTTCTGCTGACTCAAGAAGTTTTCCCAATTTTTCCAGCGCCAATTTTTCCGGCTCACTGCACTTGCCGGGTAGACCCATATTTTTTTCCAGTCGGTTCAAAATTCTGAAGGGGGGGAGTAGACCTGAGCATCTGCACCTTTGTCCTCTTTCCCTTCTCGCTTTTTCCATCACCTCTCCCCCTTTCCATTCTTCCCCTTTCCTTTTCTCCCCTCTTCCCCTTCATCCTTCCCCTTTCTCTTCCATTTCTTTATTTCCTTTCTTTCCTTCCTTTTCTTTTCCCAGCAGGTCAAGCTGATTTCCCCAGTAAGACTGGTCTGGGGGGACAATGTGCCCCCCTTCCTCCCGCCTGTTACGCTACTGCATGTCATTGGGAATTACCTGCAATTAATTGCCACTCTATATACAACCATGCAAATTCTACATATTTTAGAGGGAAAAATTTTGTCAGAAAATGCTCTAACAAAGCTGACATGTTTGAATACCACACACTTCACTGTGATTAGATCACAAAGCTACAAATTCTATGTCTATGGTCTATTATTAGTTACTATGACAATTCCAAATGTTGAGAACACAGCACATCAGTCTTATCGATATTCCAAACAGGGCTACATATGCATTAACAGTCAACTCTCTCAGAGACAGTACATTTATAACTGTCATGTGGCAATGTCCTCTTAAGGCAAGCCAATAAAGATATATTCGGTACTAACAAATGGTAAAGTATTTATTTTCTGTCCTTTCTCATGAGATCTATTAGATATTGGCATAATTACATTATACCCTACTCTGTATCGTGTGTTTTATTCTGTTAACACAAAGCATAAAGGGAATGAGGTAGTTATGCCTAAATGTTTCGGTGGGGAGAGGGTGGACTCTGGTTCTGGGGTACAACCAGGGGCGTACCAAGGCAGTCGATCCCAAGTCGTTCAGCCAGAGGGCTCAAAATTCCTAAGTCATCTAGGTGATTTGCTTCATTTAAAGACACTATCAGTGATTTACTTGAAAGAGTCAAAATATTAGAAATATGCAGGAATAGCTTAAAAGTGAAGTGATCAGATCCCAATGGTCTATTACTATGACAATTCCAAATGTTGAGAACACAGCACATCAGTCTTATCGATATTCCAAACAGGGCTTCATATGCATTTACAGTCAATTCTCAGAGAAAGTACATTTATAACTGTCATGTGGCAATGTCCTCTTAAGGCAAGCCAATAAAGATATATTCGGTACTAACAAATGGTAAAGTATTTATTTTCTGTCCTTTCTCATGAGATCTATTAGATATTGGCATAATTACATTATACCCTACTCTGTATCATGTGCTTTAAAGGTGCAACGAGAGATTTCATCGAAAGTACTGATTTTTGCCCTTGTGTAAAGCTTTCCATCAAAAATATCCACATCTGAAAAGATTAAGCTGAGAAATGTTTCTTTGGTACAAAAATTTAGCAATTTCGAATTTCGTATAGGAGCAAATACAAAATTCAGCCTATGTTTTACATTGAAATATAAGCAAATCAGAATCACCTTTTTTCTCAATTTTAAGACATTTCTGTAGCCAAATACAAGGTAAGAAATCTATTGAGTGTCTAGTCTATATGAAATTACTATTATTACACAATATACGGGTGTCTCAAAAATCTCTTGTTGCACCTTTAATCTGTTAACACAAAGCATAAAGGGAATAAGGTAGTTATGCCTAAATGTTTCGGTGGGGAGCGGGTGGACTCTGGTTCTGGGGTACAACCAGGGGCATACCAAGGCAGTCGATCCCAAGTCGTTTAGCCAGAGGGCTCAAAATTTGTAAGTTGTCTTGGTGATTTGCAACAATTAAGTCTGAACCTGATAAAATTAATGTATAGTGTGCGAAAATTGCCACATTTACAATAATTTTGCCCAAATTTCGGCTGAAATTGGTCGAAATTCCCCAAAGAAGAGGGATGAAAATACATATTTTGATCCATATCTTCCCGCTTTTTCGAACCAGAGAGGAAAATTTCTCCCCACCCCACCCCACGGCAGCCAGTAGTGGAGTACCTCTGAAGGTACTCCCTACCCCACTCTACCCCGGTCGGTACGCCACGGCTATAGCTAAGGTATAGCAGAGGGTTCCAATTTGAGATTTCGTAGGCATACACATACTTTCAAACTCAGCTGCGCACATGATCATAACCATGTTTTTTTCACCAACAACTACCCCCTTGGATTTGGATTACATGGCCACTTTGAAATGAATATGGGGGCATGGTGCAACCCTTTGCTATGTTACGCTTTTGTTTTTCACAGTCATTATTTTGTATGAGAGAGTTTACAGCCAAGATGCCAGTGATCATACTATAAGTATTGTGTTTTAAATAGGTCAAACATATGTGTATGGCTATTAAGTGTATACAGCTGGAAAACACAGCAATTGGGCTGTGATATGGGAGATGTCATGTGTTGTATTAAAACCTGAAAATGTAATTACAAGCAGCACTTTTCCTAAGCAATTTTTTGCAAGAGTGTATATAAAGAATATTTTTGCATTTCATTAAAGGTGGGTGACCCGTCATGGTCCAAATATTTATATGATGTTTTTCTCTTACTTGGAAGCATAATCACCAACAACATCTGATCACTCCAAAAAGTAAAATTTGGGCAAAGAAACGTAATTTTTAACCTCTCTAAAATCACCTGTTTTGATGGCCACAATATCCAGCAAATTGTAAAACATTAGCAAAAACATGATGATTTTGACTGACTTTTGTCAAAGGATTTGATAGATTGTTAGTTACATAGGTCACTATCAAATCAAGACAGTTAAAAATATCCTGTTTTAGATAAATTTTAAAAACAAACGATACAGTTTTTCAAGCAAAATGTAGCTACATGTTACATTGAAGACCAAAAAAAATGGAGGAAATTGTATCTGTCAAAAATTTATCAGATCACCCCCAGGAATACTGTATAAAGTTCTACTTGTATGAAGGCACCTCAAATTTCTACCAGCTTTTGCTTTTGTGAATATTTCATGAGTGTAAATAGTAAAGACATCTTGATCAAGTGGCCAAACAAAAATTTATACTGCAAAAATGTGTCTTATAGTAAGGGCAAACTACTGGACCCCTCAGTAACAGGTGATCATGCCTACAGGACAGTGTATGATAATAAATGTGGTTCAACCACATTGGGGATGCTGTTGTCGAAGAACCAAAGGATAATAATTCCTGGGCTTAAATTTCACTAGGGTTAATAAGAAAATTCTGTTGTTTACAAAAAAAAAGAGAAAAATTACAATTTCCCAATTAGATTGAATGTGCACATAAGATTAGGCACACATGATAACGTAAAGCAAATTGCACATTTTTTTAAGAGCGCCCCCCAATTTTTAAAAAATTTGACGATTTTACACGATTGCCATTGGTAACTGGCTTAGTAAACTATCCTGTGATGTGTTTAAGCTCGAAAATGTCTATTTGTCAAAAACGAAGCGATTTTGCCTACTAGAATAATTATCGGGGATCCCATAATAGACAAAACGGCCTGCTGGAAATGGCCCTTCCAATGTGAAATAGCCGGGAAATAGCGCCATGTATGTGTCTACGCCCATCAATTGAGTGTTTTTAAATAGTTTCAGGCCAAGCCAATAGAGGGTTATTTTCTCGAGGGGGCCGGCGTGTGCACGAGGGTCATCATGGACGGACATAAACGTAGAATTTCCAGACGCTGCCGTTGAGTCCAATCTGGGATCCCAATTCTAATTACAACATGCTTATTTTGTGTTGATAAATACGCCATTTATAGCAATCTCGTTCGCAGGTATGTTTACTAGACATTACCAAAGTAAAACTGTGCAAAAATAGCAAATTTTGAAATGGGGGCGCTCTCAAAAAATGTGATATATGTTTAAGCCAACATTCAGAGGATATAAAAATCTAACTTTTTTAGGGTAAGTTGGGGGCGACGAGGCAGTGGATAAACAAAATGCACCTTTAATATAAATTTTCAACTATAGATGATAACGAGTTAAGTTAAAAATAATCATCTCACAACTCCTTATTTTTGGTGATTCTTTTCGTTTGATTGTTGTTTATCCTATTATGAAGTGGAATTGCCACAGAACCCATAATAACATAAAGTCAAATTGCTAATTAGGATGGTAGAGATTTTTACTATTAGTTGTCAATTGTTCTGAAGTATGGTAATGAAACATTAAAATCAAACAATACTATGAACCCCCAATTTTTCAGTGTTTTATCTACCTGGAACCTAAAATTCAATCACTCCTCACCATTATTGTCAACAGTGCCTCCAAAGATAAACATGGCATCGTTGATTACAGCGGCCGCATGGACAACACGTCCTGACGGGCTCTGAAAAGATGCAACAAATGGGTCATTTGGTCATTGGTCAGGTCTTCTCTTACTCAACAAATGTTTGTGCCATAAATAGATAATTAATGAGATGTGCAACACAAAAGAAACTACTGTATAGTGGAAATTTTCGCGAGGTTTTATTTCCAAATGAACATAAAAAAACGTGAAAATAAAAACTCACACAAAATTACTTTTTCCAAGGATTGTATTGCCACTGATGTCAATACCTGTGAAATTAAATTCGCGGCATTTGGCAAAAACTGTGTTAAATCGCGAAAAACATCTGCACGCCAAAATTTCCACTTATACAGTACATGTACAAAACTGCGACAAAAACAAAAAACAAATTAAGGGTGCAACAAGAAATTTGAGGCCATCCATATATTGTGTCATACATACTGTTTTCATATAGGATTTGGCAAAAAAAAAAAGTTTGTCTCAGAAGAAATCTGAAAAAAAAAAGCAAACTGCAAATGTGCCTATATGAATGAAAAAGCAGGATTTTAAAAAAAATATTGATTTTGACCGACTTTTTTCATTTTTTCACAGACAAATTTTTCATATTTTTTTTCTGAAATTTAAAAAAAAATCTTTAAGTGAGTTAAAACCTAAAATAATATATGCGCAAAAAGACAAGTCAACAAAATGTGCCATGGTCTTCTGGAGACAAACTTGTGTTTTTGTCTTGGCCGTAGACACTAAAGAGATTTCTCCTCATGTATTATTTGGCTACAAAAAAATGTCAAAAAACTAAAACAAAATGTTATTTTTGATTTTGATTGTATTCAACAAAGCTTGAATTTCATATGGCTCCAATACAAATTTTCCACAATTGTTGTACCAAAGAAATAATCTCAACTAAACAGTTCAGATGGGGATATTTTATGGAAAGCTTTAGTGCAAAAAATCAGCGGCTTGTCAATTTTTAGGGACACCTGATCATCGGAAATTTCTTGTTACACCTTTCTGAAGTTCCAGCTACAATGCCAGGATCTTTGTAATGAATGCCATATAAATTTATAGTAAAAAGAATTCCAACACAGAAAAAGTAAGCACTAAAATGTTAATAGCAGACATATTTAAGGTATTGGTGGCCAAAACAAAAATACAGACAAATTTTAAAAATTCTATTTTATAAATGTAACATTTCCCTCTTTTAAAGCCACTTTTCACGGATTTTCTCAGGGTTGGTGTGTGAAAATAAAAACGTTCTCTTTTTTGGTGAAGGTGTGGTTTTTGGATTGTATTATTGGACCCATCATGGTAGTAAAGTCCCCGTATAAGTGGTAAAGCTGAAACAACATAGTTTTTAAATACAAGCCATTTTTGTGCAAAAAGAAAGAGTCATATATGACGGCTTCAAGACCGCTTTAAAATACCTTAGTGTCTGATTTTTACAAAAGAACAGTAATATTAAAGTATTGATATGACCTAACACTAGCAATTGATAAAATGGGTATTTTGAATTTGGAAAAAATGATTGACCCTGGCTTTAAATCACATAACAGTCAAATTTATGCAGATTGCAAACTTATGAATAGAAAATACATGAATAAAAAATACACAACAAATATGAGAGAGAAATGATGAGAAAAATGAGGTATTACTATCGATTCCGTCACGTGCTGTATGATGTTGTGCAGTAGCGCTTGACGGAATCAATGGCAATACCTCATTTGCATACTTGGGACTTCATTATTTCCAAAGGCTCCGAATTATCTGGTCCAGTGGAATATTTTGTGGTCTGACACCAGCCTAGCTACCAAATGTTTGTAGTATTACTATTCCATACCTGCCAACCTTTGAAAGTGGAAAATCATACTCATGTGCATGTGAAACACGCATGGCGAGCGGTTTGCCGCAAAGCCTTTAACGGATGGGGTCCAGGGGCCCGCCTTAGGGCCCCTGGTGGGGTCCAGGGATTTTAAGCTTTTTACTGTGTCCAAGAGCCCATCTCTTAGCACATTTTTTTTGCTTTTTATTGTGTCAAAAGAAGTCATTGTTATCACATTAAAAAAAATTCAGCATGATATAACACAAAACAAAATTCAATAAAACTCATATGCCTACTTAGTTTTCTGTGGGTGCCTTTCCTTCAGCAGCATTTGCATGTAATGCTTAAATTTGTTGTCGATTTCCGTGATCCTGAAACGGCTTTCTTCTCGGCCTCTTCATTATCTGTTTCTGTTTATTGACATGTCGTTTTATGTCGTTCCTTCCTCCGCTGATATCGGTGCGACAAAACATGCAAAACGTGTATGTTGGCCCCTTACACGATTTTGACACGCACAGATATATCTCTCTATACTCCTCTAAAAATGGTTGTTTCCTTGAAGACCGGCTCTGCATCTTGCACTGTAAAATTCCGAGATTATTCCACAAAAATCTTGACGTTCCGAATGACTTTCTCAATGTTTTCACATGTGAAACAAAATGGCAGCTCCCGGGATTCAATATTCGTGTAGCGAATGACTACAAACAACACGCAGCGAGTAATACAATCTGAACTTTGTACTCGGCAACCATGTCCGGATTAGCGCCATCTATAGTTCAGATATTGCCTTTTCAGGGGGCACCCGACATCATTTGCGGTATTTTTTATTTGATATATTATTCTTAATGTTTTTTTTTTAAAAAAATTTCTCACTCAAGATTTTCAGAAAACGTATTGATCCGTTTTTTGGCACTTTTAGAACTCAAAAAACCGACAAAATACGGCAAAATCGTACGGGTTGGCAGGCCTGCTATTCAGGGATTATCAGTTAAAAAATACATGGTGTGTAAAATTTATTGATTTCTACTGTGTCTTTGGTGAACTTTCGAGGTACCGTATCACATTTCCTTTTTTTAATGTTAACAAATTGGTTTTCTATCAGACAATACTAATAGTAGCTACTGCAATATTGTGAATTTGGTTTTCCCACAATAAGTGCCATTTTGAATGCTGCATTTAGCAGACATATTATGTCTGTAAATTCTGCTTTTGAGGTTTGGAAACACATATTTTTTGCATTTCAGAGGCTTAAAATTATGGCGTCCAAGTGGACCTCATTTTGTTACTCATTCTGAATTTATTGTGTCCAGTCCAGTCTGTCAGATGACGCCAAAATCCTACTAAGCGGGAACCCAGATTCTCATGTTTGTATATATTAACTGATTGTCATGTTTGTATATATTAACAACTGATTCTCATGATTGTATATATTAACAACTGATTCTCATGTTTGTATATATTAACAACTAAGTGATTCTGGTGTTTTTATATATTAACAACTGATTCTCATGTTTGTATGTATTACTTACCTGACTATCAAGAGAAGGTTTGATGACTTGCCATGTCTCAGCATCCATGTCATAACTATAAAGAAATACAAATAAACAAGTACATCAATAAATTATGCATTGGGTTTAATCTCACTAGGTCAAATTCCTTGTTCAATGCCCACTTTGTCCAATATCCTTAAAGGAACATTCAGATATTTTGTGGGAAGGGGTGAGAAGAGCACCCTCAAGTTTTACAAAAAGGTAAGATTTTTAATGTATTCACTGCCGACAAATTAACGTTTGAACAACTCAAAGAATAAGCCAAATGTACAGTGATGTAGTGGTAAATTTTTTTTATGCGCATACTCCTTAACACCGAATGTTCAAAACGCCAAGCCAAAGTCTGCAAAGACAAGGTGATTAGAGGTGATTTACAGTCTATGCATGCGCATAGCCCAAATAATATTTTTCACGTAACATACGTGCGAATAACATAATTACTATTTTTCACGTATACGCACTTATACTTAAAAAGGGCTACTACTTTTTTTACGTATAGGGCGTATACGATTGCCCTCCACTACACCACTGCAAATGTATTTTAAATATGAAACTAAATTGATTTTAGCTTTAATTGGCCACATCCGGACAATAAAATCACAACAACGGCCAATATGGGCAACAAAAACTGAAATATATACAAAAACAGTCCTAAAATTAAAACTGAATGTATATTTATTAATCCTTCCTTGGAAATGGCCAGCGCACGTTGGTATTGGAAAAAAAAACCCCATGTGCGCCTGGCCGGATTAAAACCGGTGACCTTCGTATTACTAGCACGACGCTCTTGCCAACTGACACTATGAGTTACAATATGCTCATCCACCAAGGACACAGTTCAGTGGGTTGTACTTGTACATACATTGACATGAACTGACCTTGTGTGATCTGGGTATCATACATCATACCCAAGAACCTGGTGGTGTATTTTCACAATATACACTGGTAAATGGAAGGTATTGAACTGTGCCAAGGGAATTGAGATTTTACTAGCTCATAGCCAGGGTTGGTAGAGGAGCAAAAGATATTGGCTGGTATTCTGAAAGGGAGACTAACTTTAGACCTGGGTTTAAACCAGGGTTAGTCCTACAAGAGGGTACCTTTTTTTCTTACAACATACTCTAAAAGTGGGCTGTAACGGGTGAGAAAATTCCTCATGGTTCCAGCCCATCCATGAGGAATTTTCTCACCTGTTACATTTAACTTTCACAGTATTTTGAAAGGAAAAAAGGTCCCCTCTTGTAGGACTAACCCTGGTTTAAACCCAGGTCTAAAGTTAGTCTCCCTTTCAGAACACCAGCCATTATCTATAAATAATAGGTCTGAAAGGACCATTAAAACTGTAATCAGTTTAATTTTCAACTCAGATTTGTTCCATTGCCTTCTGCAGAACACAAGGCAAGAAAGGAGGTACGATCCCCCGGGAGGGGGGGGGGGGGTCAATCATCCCATCTTTAAAACTATGCAATTATCATTTAGGCTGTTTAATACCCCCATGTTCAGCATCTTGTCACCCAAAGACTCATTTGTTTTTTTATAATTTCAATCAAAATTTCCATTTCACCCAAATAATGGGGCCCCCATAGTTTGGTAAAATTTTTAAACCAATGTCACCACCCAAGACCCCTATCTTGGTGTAAAATTTTGAAAATTTCATCACCGCCATAGACCTCTGCTTTTTTAGAATATTTTGCAAAAATCCTCTCACCTCACCCAAAGACCTCTTTTTTTGGAAAATTTTGCAAATGTTGTCACTTGGAAAACCCCTATTGTTTGAGACAATTTGCTATCTCTCACCCAAAGCCCCTCTTTTTCATTCCTCTTCACCAATGCCCCTGGTGTTGGTGGAAGCGCGAGCCTTAACAAACACCCATATCCATTTTCACATGCGAGTGAATCTCTGATCTGGTAAGAGAACCCTATACCTAGATTGATGCATGCAGATACACTTTATCTAGTAAAAATCTCAATTCCCTTGGCGCAGTTCAGTAGATTTTTCATTCACACAATGTATTTTAAAATAAACACCCTGGTTTTTTGGTGATAGATTGACCCAAATCATACAAGCTCAGTTCATATCAATGTAGGTTACAAGTACAACCCACTGAATTGTGTCCCTTGTGGATGAGCAATTGTAACTCATAGTGATAACAGACTGCTATAATGTGACCACTTGGCTCTTATTCCATAGAGATACATGGGACTTTTTGTACATGCTCAAGAAGACTCCTCTCACACACCGGACAAGCAAAGTTGGATAACCTAAACTTCCCTTAAACATATTGCTTTAAAATGAATCATACTAAACAAGGGATGTGCAACAATTATTTTTTTTTCACTCTATTATGTAATAAAAAACAGCTCGCACAACACACAACATTGGCCCACAGCCTACACTTTAATCAGGTTTGTTACTCCCCTTTCCATGTTATATTATACAAATATTGACTGCCCATGAGGACATAGTCAAATCTACTTGACCCGAGTGACTCGCTCCTCGAGACCGACTATTTTCCCGAAGCGGAGCTGAGGGAAAATAGTACGGTCTCGAGATCACCGAGGGTCAATAGATTTGACTATGGCCCGAATAAAGGGCACTTAATATTTGTTTTATATACCTCATAGATAGATCCTTTTAGCTGCAGCAACAAGACTACAGCTATAGGGCAGAAAATTATTATACCGGTCCAACAGTTACTATACCGGTCCAAGAGTTACTATACCGGTCCAAAAAATTACTATACCGGGCAGAAAGTTACTATACCGGGCAAAAAAGTTACTATACGCGTTTTATGCAAAAATAGTGAAACTATACCATGTCATGTGACTTTCATTTAACCAATCAGATGACAAGGATCTATCTATGAGGTATATAACATAGTTTTTCAAAGGCCAATGCCTCTCAATTTTGGTTAGAAACCCAGGGATAGAAACTACACATAATTTCTTGTAAACAAATCAAATTTACCAATTTGATGGAAACTACAAACATAATTTCTGGGATGGAAACTGGAAACCTAATTTCTTGTAAACAAATCAAGTCTGCAGACACATTTAGGCATATTTAGGTCAATATGGAACAGATGGTGTATATCACTGATTGAGGTGGTTGGAGGGTAATGTCATGGTGCCCCTTTAACTCACCATGGAAAAATTGAATACACATGGTACTCTTACTATACTAGAGGGTGTATTGAGTCTATCCCACAATGCATCAGTGTGGGCAATTTCACTTCAATAAGGTCATGTGATCCAACAAAAAAACCTATTCCTAAAGAGACACTGGCACATTTGAAAAATAATGCGTCAAGATTTTTCAAAATTGATATTTTTGCATGGTTGTAAATCTGTTTTTGGTATGCTATTTTATGTGTAAAATACATCTTTATTCTTCCAATGGCTTAGTCTATCATTTGCGAGCAAATTGAAGAAATTTGAAATTTTCTGAAAATGTGTCAGTGCCACTTTAATAAATAAAACCCCCTAACTATTTTACAATCATTTTGGCCCACAAGGTGCTAGTACTTAGGGAATTTTCTGCACGATCATGAAATGTTTTGTGGTTCTTAAGTTTCTTGAACACTTTATTCCCGAGTACTGACATGCGTTTAGTAGAGTACAGTATAGACATATTACAATGCATTGTGGGACTGATTCAAACCGCCCTCTGTCCCAATCCCAAGTGAGGCAATCAGACTATTATGGGTAGGAAAACTCAATTTGTTCTCCATTGCACCGCCATTTCCAGTGTAGCTTGTACTTCTATGTACATATGATGACAGCCCCATAGATATTTTGACTGCATCATTGTTAGAGAGCCAAATTGTTTGGTGTTGCTTGGAGACCATGCCAAATTGGGTGTCCGTGTTTTGCCACTGACCCCAAAATTCAGACATTTGCTCTTTAATCAAGTTCCATTACATTAAAATGACTCATTCAAACCATGCATTTACATACATGTAGAAAAGTGTAAGTCATCTACTAATTTTGTACTAGCCTGGAGATGATTTTTCTCTCCATAGACAGGGGTTGTTTGTTTACTTTGTTAATCATGTACATGATATAAGATCCTTTGTTTTTGTGCATGTCACTATATACAGTAACCTTTGGGTATGTCTCCCAATTGGATTGTTGGGGGTTTGTGCCATGATATAGTTGTGACTAGGGTATTTTGGTGTATGTTTTGTTTCTATAACATACCACAATGACAAACAAGTTGCACATGTGGCTGTAGACTTGTTTACCTGTATGCTACTGGTTATCCCTAACACGCCCAAAGACCACAAAATACCATGCTACTGAGGCTAGTAATTTCTCAAGTCCCAAATCATGCGATGACGTCATCATAAGAACACCCATATGGGCACAAAATCGCTGGCTGGGCCAGTGGCACCCTCATGGCTTGCCATCCCTGGTCATGGGATTGGGGCCCCTGGTTCGATTCCCACCCAGGATGTGAAATCTTCTTTAACTTCTCTCCCTTTACCCCTTCCCTTCCTCCCGGGAGATGGCTTATGATATTCGAAGAAACAAAACAAAACCCATTGCTTTACATGCAGTTTAATCCATCATGCATCTATGCAACGGAATAAAGTGTGTGTAAAGTCAATGGCTGTTTCCTTTCATTTTGTTTCAATGAACATCGTAAGTCCCAGAAGATGGGCTTGAGACGAGAGGGGCTTAGAGTTATATTAAGCTGACACTCATTAAGACAATTAGCTGACATTAGCCAACTCATTGTGTTAATGACTTGTACCTATCTCAAGCTATTCCTTGGACAATTTACTGTCACTCATTCAAGATCACAGTCAAGATGGGTATAACTTCAAGGACTGAGGTTTCCAGTGTTGCCAGCAAAAACTTGCATGGTACTATAGAAGGCAGAAAGTAGCCCAATTTTTACCTTAAAGGGGGATGGCCCGATTTAAGGATATGAAGTTTTCATCTTGATAGATTGGCCTTCACTCCAAAACCCCATCTGTAAAGTTTCGTGCAGATATTTCAATCCTTTTGATGCGAGAGCTAAAAACGTGATTTTGTAAGCCCCATAGAGTACTCTGTAAAATTAAAATTGGTCGACCAAAATGAGTCACATTTTCGCTCATAACTTCCAAACCAAACATATTTTGGCTCTAAGATTCACAGGGTAAATGAGAAAAATAGTAGCTTTCTTCCGATACCAAAATGTTGACCACTTCCGGTAAAATCTGGAGCTTCTGTGGATGAGGCTATTAGCGATCGGGCCATGGACCTTTAACCATTGCTTTCTATGGGACAAAAAAATGCTACCCATGGCACTCACAAAAAATATAACTTTGACAGCATTTGTGATGCTCAGATTGGCCCAGTTGGGCAGGTGAAAAATAGAAAAACTTTTGATTCAGAGTCAAGTTTTTTCCAAATAAAGATATCAAAGGGTACATTGTTAATTAAGCCTAATTATACTATATGGAATAAAAAAAACCCTGATATTTCAGATTTAGAAAAAAAGGTACTGCTATTGAACAAAGCCACATGTGTCACATGACACAGATGACAATGGCATAATCAGGGTGAAGATGAACCCCACCAATTAGGACTCTCTCCCCTTACTCCCCCCCATTCCCCCAATGACATTGGTCTAATGGTTAAGGAGCTTGCCTTTGGACCTAAGGGTTAATGGTTCAAAATCTCAGTGAAGCTACTTGCTACTCAGCAGATGTTGACTTTCAGATTGCAGAAGACATGCTCCATCTCACTAACGACCCCAACCAATGTCTGCTGAAGAGAGCAGCTGTGGAGGCATATCTGACCTATCAAGTAGATGGTGGAGTCCTCCGATGCTTGTGCTCCCTACTCAAAATCTCACTAGGGAATAGGACGCCATATGAATGTTGGCAGCAACCGCTGCCATTCTACCAGGCAAAACAAAGTATACGTAAACCACTACAAAGTAGGAGAAATTTTACAGACTGACTTTGCTAACATTGTACACCACTTGAATGTCCAAGAAGATGTAGTCAATTGGATCTTCAATTCTATTGACACACGTTGCTGCCTACGGAATGCCAGTAACAGAGATAACCTACATCATCACCTTAGTAGAACACCTCTACAAATGATGGTACAATATCCACAATGAAGCTCCTTGCTGCGTTTTGTAGAATGGCGACACAAGACCATTAACGGGAGCATAGATAGTTCAGTTAGTACCATCCCTGAGATACCTAGACCAGAAAAAATGCAGGTATCACTCACTGGCCAACCTGGTATACGTCAATGCACTTCCTCAAATGGACCAACTAACAGAAGATGTAATAGTAAAATGGGCATCAAAGTATGGCCATGTGTTGTACCACACGCCGAAAGAAATCAAAATCAGTCCAATAGATATTTAAGATTGCTTCTGAAAGGTAGATCCTAATGGTTAGAGGACGCCATGGGATACCACGCCACAGATTGCAAATTCACTGCAAACAGATGGCCCTCAATAACTCACATTGGATTCCATGACAGGGTGACATTGAAAGTCATCGACTTCATAGAGCGCATCAAGAGATTAGGAATTGGAAATAGTCCCGTTAGATCACTGCGGGCTGTTGCCATCTTAATCGTAGTCACCTTGAAGGAGAAAAGGTCAACACACTTTTATTGTGGTACCCATATTGTAGATGAATTGATTTCCACCTGGCAATAGACCATTTGCACAATCCCCGAAATGCATCTCATTCGGTGCCCATTTCCATCCGGGAACTTATACCAGCCTCAAGTCGGCTAAAAACATACGGTTAGGAGCGTATCGAAAATACCAGAAAACTTACCCTATCTGTGACGTTGCACTATAGTTGTGTAATCGTCCGTCAGGTGACAAGTAGGGCACAGTTACGATCGAAAATATCACGTTTTGTCATGAATTTCAACACCAGTGCCTCGATTGTTTTTTGTTCCATAGATATTCTTCTACATTTTTGTAAGATTAACTTCACGTGAAAAGGTACTTTGTATTGTGATTTTAGGCACTGTTCGGCGACGCGAACGAACAACAAACTTTTTTGTAAACATGACCAGGCATGACCTCTGGTACACGTTCCCGGATGGAAATGGGCACCAAACGAGATGCATTTCGGGGATCGTGCAAATGGTCCCTATTGGATCAGATAACCTATCCAGGATTCTTGACATGCTCCCTGCAAGACTGTTTGACCCCATGCCAAATTCGTCTTTTGTATTTTTAGTGCAATTTTAAGCAGTGGGACACAATTTAGAACTGATATAAGTCGGGAACATGCAATAGCTATTTCTCTCCAAAATCAGAAAAATCATTGCGGGATCTTGCCATATAGGCCTACAAAGGACATGATTTTTAGTTTATAGGCCCTCTATATGCCCATTCTCCATAGAGAAGACGTGTTAAACAGGGATTTTTTAGAAAAATCTATTTGCCCGCCACACTAAAATTTCGTAAAAATTACACAGGATGAAGTAGTGTATAAATACTCCAAATTAGCTGTCAAATGTGTGTCGCGTGATAAATTTGGTTTTATTCTGATTGTTATAATAAATGAGACATTCACTTCGCACTTCAGCCATTCATCAGTTCAGTCCTTCTAATGTATTACTGTAATGATAAAGATACTGCTGAGCCATTTAATGAGTTTTTACATCAGTTGTAAAAATCTTGCCGGAAAAATTTTAAAAATTAGTAGTGGATAATTGGTACAGAAAAAATATTGCTGCGCATTTTGATTTTGATTATGTTACACCAGAGTTGTTTTGTTGAAGATATGTAAAATGACATAATCAGTCACATGCGTCTGGGCAATCTCAATATTAAACTTTTAAAATTAGCTGCTCCAATCATATGTCACTCCCTGGCATTAGATTTGTAAATCTTCTCTTCAAACAAGTGTATTTCCATCTGATGGAAGCAAGCTAAGGCCCCCCTATTTTTAAGGAGGGTGATAAGAATGATGTCAATAATTATAGACCTATTTCAGTTCTCCAATATTCCAAAATCATTGAGCGTGCATCACCAATCAATTGCTACCAAATACTGTTAAATAATGATTCTTAAGTCTTGTCAATCTGTTAGGGAAAGCACACGAATGCCACCAAACTCTTCTGATGTTCAGATTATACTAAACAATATGGATATGGTTAAGTTACAGGTGTATTATTCCTTGACCGAAAGAAGGCTTTGATACAGTCAATCATGGCCTTCTCTCCAAAAGCTCAAAACATATGGGGTCAACAGGTAATGCTCTAGCTGGTTTATCTTATCTGAAAGATAGATCTCAAACGGTGTATTCATTCTACACTTTCTGGTTTGAAAAGATGATATTGGCATTCTCAAGGCTCAATCGTGGGCCTTAATATTTATTATTTATGTGAATTCACTTCCTGATCGTTTTTTTTTTTTTTTTTTGTATTAATTGTAAATGTGCTTATGTACGTGATGACAACAGTCTTTTATAGTGCCTGTATCCTGTGCTCTTCAAATTGATATGAATAATAGCTTAGCTAAGATGCTGCCTGGTTTAATGCTAATCAATTCCACTAAATATTAGAAAACCAATTTCATGATTTTTTGTACAAAGCATACATTAAGCATCTTCGAGTGATATTTCACTCACATATGTAGTGAATCATATTTTGGAAAGAGTTGATAAGATTTAGTTTTGGGCGTCATATTTTGAACCCCTTTTATCTTGGTGTTGAACATACTGATTCCAATATCTTCTACTGTATCAAAGCGTATTGGTGTAATTCGAAGAGTTTAATTTTATCCCCTCAGACACCCTTAATATGTTAGCTTGGCTGGCCGTTTTTTTCCAACTTTGTTATTGCATGTACCTGTGTTGTTCTAACTGCATTTGATCTTGGGCTACAATCACTCGCCAATTTCTTGCAACTACCTCTGCTCGTGTTCTTTTAATCTGCCGATATCAAACACCAATTCTGATTTAGTGTTGGGCTCTTATTGGGATAAACTTGAAAAAAGATGGAATAATCATCTTCTCCTGATTGGTTTTCAAGTGTCTTAACCTGATGCTCCCATCTTACCTTTCATCCAAATTTTATATTCACTTCGTATTCACGCTCAAAATATCTCTTAGTCAAACGGCAATACACTCGTCATTCCACCTTGGCATATCAATCCTGGTAAGCGTACATTTCATTATAAGAGGTGCCCAATTTGGAATGACATTCATAGTGATATTCGCCGGCATTTGTCCACCATGAATTAATGTATTCTTTAAGTCAACTCTCGTAAATAAATTGTTTGTAATTTTTTTTTTCTAGTTTAATTAATAGTATTTGTAAATAACTATCATGTAATCCTGTAATTTTGGTTTCATGTATGTGTGTTTATGTTTATATTGTATCTATCTCATTATTTTGTTATATTTTTGATTGTATCATCCTCAGGGCTCATGGGAGACCAGTATTGGTATTACTGAATTGAGTTACCCTGATAAAGTAAAGATTTACTACTACTTCAACAGCTTGTGCTGCACTATGATTCTATCTAGACATGATACTAACATCTACTTCCTTTCTTGGTCGCTATGTTGTGCACCTGGGTGGTCCAGTGGATACCATGACCGGCTCATGACCCAAAGGTCTGGGTTCGAATCCCGCTGAGGCACAATGTGTTGTGCACTGGGGCAAGGCTTTACCCTCGTTTGCCTCTCTCCACCCGGTGCAAAATGGGAGCTGTTAGGATATTGTCATTGAGCGCCGCCCAAAGGTATGAGTATGCTCTTGGGGGCATTTGTAGTCAGCTGACATATTTTAGTTGCAGCGGAATAAATGTAAGCACTTTGATACATTGGTGAAGGCGCTATATAAATGTCGACATTTACATTATTATGTTGTCCCCAAAGATCTGAAGCCAAGATGGACACAATACAGCAGCAAGGAACAGAAGAGCAAGAGGATGAACTACAACATGAAGACGAAGAGAAGCAACAACTGCGAAGCTGACCCTCAAACTGTTGCATTTTTTTAACATGCCGATTCCACCACAAGAACCGTCAAAGTGCAGATATGCAATAAGCTATGCAGAACCAAGGTCAGGTCAGGTTTCCTTTTGAGGGCCTGCTACCCTGGTAACCATTACCACCTGTCCCAGGGCAGGGTTGTCGGCGGCTAACCGTCACCCCTCATCAGATTGCTAAGGAAATTGAGAAGACCCTAGGCCAACACAAT
The DNA here is from genome assembly GCA_023653785.1 of Ophioderma brevispina. Classification (NCBI taxonomy): domain Eukaryota; kingdom Metazoa; phylum Echinodermata; class Ophiuroidea; order Amphilepidida; family Ophiodermatidae; genus Ophioderma; species Ophioderma brevispina. The sequence goes on from JAMKCH010011382.1 coordinate 18,562, forward strand.
GTGATATTTGAAAACTTTCGAAATTATCGGACTTTGGCACAATGCCTGATCGAAAAACGTGCCGAGATACTTTCTTGTGCCAACTGTATATTCATTTTTAATTATTTTTAAATGGACACTGCGCTCATGGCCAAGTGTTGCACACAAGTGTTCTTTCACAACATCCAGGATGTCTATCTCTGATTGTATTTAAATGATGACATATGATACAACACTAATGTTCCAATTCAAAGGGAAATTTAAGAACTCATTTGGCTTCATTATTGAAATATTTCCACACAATTTCCAGTATTTTATATCCAGAATATTATGTATGATAAAATCATCCTACTTTTGTTAGATGTACGAGCCTGATGCAATTATTTATTGAAGATACACTATCAAGTTACACTGTGAGCCATTCTTGCCAACAGCCACACAGCAAGAGAGCTTTGATAAAATAACATTTGTTCCTGTACAGTGTGAGTCAAAATGATTGTTCCCCGATGAATGAAAAAATATTAAAAATATTTGTAATCTTTAGAATATTATTATATACTTTATATTAACAAATAATTAGTTCTTAATCACCATGTAAAAAATCCCGAGATTCATGCATTTTATTTTCAAGTTATGGCCTCATTTTTAGAGGGCTCCCGAAATGCCGCGAAGCACAAAATTATTAATATTTATCATGAAAGAAAATAGTCTGATCTTTGACCTTTAGCCAACTAAACTTAAGGTGTATCAACTAAATTGAAACCTGGTTTTGGTGTGTATTTTTCAATATCTTTTTGTTTTGCCTTAGTTAATAGTTAAAAACGAGTTCATTCCAACCTTGAAGAATTCTAAACAGTCAAAATATAATTGCACTTGTTGTTGCATTAATCCCAATTTAATAACTGGCCTGTGTTATACTCATTGGGGCATTTATTACCATTTATCCACCAGAGTGTGTAAAGCACACATTAGGTATCCCACTTGAAATTTGCGCTTCAATTACCAAATCAATAGAATCTTGTACAAAGGCAAATCTGAGGGCCTTTATTTAAATGAGTGCAGATATTGATTGCCTGAACCAAAATGAAAAATTCAAAATTCCTGTGAAAGCTATTTAATGTGGTACTTTTGGTTGATTTTTTTACCAATTTTAAGAGCTACCTTGCACAGTTTGACAAGAAAAAAATCAGGATATTGTGGAACAATCATTTTGACTCACACTGTAAACTTGTGTGGTATGGCCTTGTACTAAATAGACGATTTGCACGATCCCCATAATGCATCTCATTTTGTGCCCATTTCGATCCGGGAACTTGTACCAGCCTCAAGTCAGCTAAAAACATGTGGTTAAGAGCGTAATGTTAACACTAGAAAACTTGCCTTATCTGTGACGTTGCACTATAGTTGTGTAATAGTCCGGCAGGTGATAATTAGGACACGGTTACGATCGAAAATACCACCTTTCGTCGTAAATTTCAACATCAGTGCTTCGGTCGTGTTTTATTCTTTTGATATTCTTCTACATTTCTGCAAGATTACAAAGAACCTTTTCACGTGAAAAGGTACTTGGTATTGTAGTTTTAGGCGCTGTCCGGCGACGCGAATGAACAACAGAATTTTTTGTAAACAAACTCTAGTACAAGTTCCCAGATGGAAATGGGCACAAACGAGATTTGCATTTATGGGGATCACGCAAATCATCTATTTTCAAAAAACACTTGAATTACAAGAATCTTCAGCTGTGTATTCCATATAGTAACTCCATGTATACCACTGGTTAATTTGATTGGTTCATTATACAATTACATGACGCAATAGCCAATCAGAGACTTGGTAAGAAAAACTTCAAAGGTTATTTCATGTCATGTAATAAGCCAATCAGAGAGACTGTAAAGAAAAGTCTGACCTCGGGGGGTTAACGTTCCAACTCACTGATTTCGTGTTTTCTCAATATTGAACTCCTTTCGACACAATTTCTATGAAATATTTTTAAGCATTTGTGAAGTTTCATGCAATTTCATTGGTTATTGCCCATGTTTATATGGGTCAATAGATACACAGCTTTTACATACCGCAAAGTTGAGCCATTTTTAGATTATATCGCGTGTGTGTTCAGGGGTGTAGCCAGGATAGTAATTTGACGGGAGGCTGAGACTGTCTTTCTGCCCTAAATTTGTCCAAATTAGGCTGATTTTGCACGATTTTGTGAAATTTGACGGGGGGCTAGCGCCCCCTCCCTGGCTACGCCACTGGTGTTACTGCGTTTTACTTCATATGCGCGAGTCTATTTACGTTGCGTATGCATATCGGCGCTCACAGATTCTTTGATTCTTTTGTTGGGTATTGGCTGTCTCCTTTGGTGATTTTTACACTCTAAAATGATGAGAAAATGGGTTTATATTGCCTCATTATGTTTAAGAATGTGCCTCATTATGTTTAAGAATGAGAATAAAGGTATTGTTGTATATCTGTTGGGTAATATAAACCCTGGCGATAGCATTAATTTTAGCATTTAACAGCCTGCGGCCTTGTTGTCTAACTTAAAATAATGCTATCAGGGTTAAGATAAGGTTTTGAGTGAGGCAGACAGAAAAATATTGAAATATGTAGAGCAACATTTTACAAGACTTAGAACTTTTGTTTCAGCACGTCTTTGTCATAAGAGTCTTTAATAGAGCAATTCCATTGGGAACTGAAACCCTGGTGAAATTTAAGTCATGGTAGAGCGATCTTCAAGCGGATCCCATTCATTTTTGGCAGGAGTTTGGCAATACAGGAAAAAACAATCTCTCAAATGACTTACTAATTCTTTGCTATTGACATTTTTTTTAAATACTGCAAGTTAAAACTTGCAACATTCCCCTCAAAGGCAATAAGCTAAACTGGGTCAAAGGTGATGAAGGGATCATTCAAGGTCAAATTGTGTGCACACCAGATGTGTCTTGCACCAGTAACCTTAGGTTGATGTACAAGAAAATGGGAGCATGGTGGTAAACAAACTTGTTGAAAAAATCTAGAAGGTTAGAGAGATTGTTACAGTCGCTCTTCACGAGACAGAAAATCGTGAAAATACATTTCTACAGAGTCTGACCTTTTGACATATTGATCTGCATCTCACACCAGATGTAGTGTTACCTACTGGGGTCCTTTGGTGTAAGAATCATCAAAATTCGTCAGGGGATTTGGGCAATACAGAAACTTGTTTGTCCATGGAGATGGCTGCCACTGCCGATGACAAAATCTGCTATGGCGAAATCCTGTCCTGCTTAAATCTTGCCAGGTGCCCTATAAATAGTAATTAAAACAACAACATAACACACACCAATAAATGCCATCAGTAGTCACAACAGAATGGCAGAATAAATTAAGTGGGTGTAGGGATGCACCAATCTCTCGGTATCGTATCAATGATCGGAAAATCTCCCCTTCTACCGATCGATTTGATGACTGTGTACAAACACAGCATGTACATTAAATTCTCTATGAAACATCCCACTTTATCTAAATTCAATTTTCTTAGCACACTGTATACGGTGGTTATTACAAAGACGAACTTTTATCATGGGTATATGCTTTTGTTCATGAAATATATTGTCTGAATAGCAAGTATAACAAGAGGACTTCCTTACATGTATAGTGTGTATTATGATTTGGAAACTCCTTGCACGTGGTCATTCAAAAGTATATGGGATCAGTATCGGGCCGATCGATTTACAAAAATATCGGTATCAGCCAATGCTGATAAAACGCAGATTGGACATCACTAGCGGGTGTCTACACTTAAGGTGGAAAACTCCATTTAGAAGGCTAAAATTATTTGTTCTTGAGATATTGTGTTTCCCAAAAATACATAAAAATGCAAATTAGCATGTTTGGCATTTGGTTACCATGGCAACGGTATCAAAACTGATGCCAAATTTTAAGTAAGTCTGGTCCATACTTTTGATATTTGATACTGAATTTGGCCTCAATTATTTAGTTAAAAAGATCTTTTGCAAATGGTGTTTTCCACCTTAACCCACATTGAATTTGGCTTGTCTTGTGTATCCACTAGTACTGAAAAGAGACTTGACTTGTGACTTCATTATTTTGAAAAAAAAAACTCAACTTAACCTTGATGACTTTCATACAACATTGTCTTACCAGTGAAGTTCATTTGGCAAAGTATTGTCTGCTGCTCCACCAAACACAAAAAGATGCCTATCGTGGGCTACCATGATGTGTCCATAGCGACGCTGGGGAGGCGGAGGTGTACCCTTCAGGATGTGATCAGATGGAATTTTTCTCCACCCCTGGGGCAAAGATAAATGAGAGAAATTTAAAAATGCTTTAAAGGTAAATTGAAAAAAATAAAAAAAGTAAAATTTTTAAAAACCTTGAATACCAACCAACTTGGCCAATTTTTCCACAATCATGCCCTTGATGTGGCTGTGTGTATTGTGGGTAATTTAAAACCATCAAAATTCCCCTGAGGGGGTGTGGATGTCGTGGGGGGCTCTGGGACCTCTAATAAATATTTGGGCCGGAATTAATGAGGCCCTGCAAGAGGCTGTTTGAAGTGTGCTATGTGGGAGGGGTGATTTAGAGTAAAATGAGGAAAAATTGCTTATAGCCCCAGAAAGAACTGCAAGGATTGGCCTAAAAGAATCAGGTTAAAGACAAAAACAAAAGCAACAAACAACACAAAATGAAAGCAAAATTTCTTCCCCCTGTACTTCAACTTAATTTAGAACATTCCCCAAATTAGTCAAGACAGATATAAGTTTGTAAATGGAGGTTCAATGAAAACCAATACGTCTCTTCCCAAATGTACTGAGGAGCTAGCAAAAAGAATGATAGTTCCAGATCTCCAAAATGACCTTCACCTTATCAATGGTTATCACTGCCTCTGTCTGGCTGACTACAAGTTTAAATTAATGAAGATGTTCCCCCTCTGGATTTGCATCAGATTGGATCTTCTTCCTCCGTCCCTGACGAATCACAATACATACAAATCGATGTTTACTCAGTTATGATCAATGAACATGAACAGTATCTTTTTCTTTTCCCAAATAAGACTCACTCAGGTTTGTTTACCAAGGCATCCAATCCCGGTTAAGAATGACGCACCAAGTGCTGGGGAAAATCACACTTTTTCTAACGACGAGTTGAAAAATTGAGGAATCCCAAGAGGTAACTATAACCCTTGGATTAAATGCCGAAGTCTTAATTGTGATTATTTAGCATCTGTTTCTTTTTAGTAATGATTATTGTTTTAAATGAGACATATAATCCGTGTCCCAAAATCCAGTTATCTGAAGCAACGTCTCTGGATTTACTTTGTGGCAGTTGCCTGTTTTTATTAAATCATTTTTTAATCAAAGCCTTTCCAAATTTTTTGGAAACATCTATTTGAACCAATTGTACCCACTCACTTATTATTCACATGTTTAATCACAACAAAAGACCTGCCAGATCACACAATCATCTAAGAAGCCAGTCCAGATTAAGGGGAAAAATTTATTCAACGTCACAAAACCCATTGAAAATAATTTACCTCAAACTCATCATAAGTCCAAAATAATATTACGTCCCCCCAAGACTAGGATTCAATATGGGGAATTAAGGTCCATACTTTATCCCTCCTTATACTCTTTTAGTGTTTTTTTTTCATTCGTCAAAAAAAAGTTATTGCCATATTTTTCTTAAATCAGAGATTAATCCAAACCATGCCTCATTTTCTAATAATCTATGCACTGCTGCATGCTGTACAAAATGTAGTCCACAAATATCCTCTAAATGGTGTGTTGGACTGTCATAATGATGATCTGAGCTTCGGGGACCAATTTAGATAATTACTTGGTTTTAAGAAGAAAGCAAGGTACATTTTAACAAAGTGGGGTTCATACTGGAGGTGCAATCCACAAACTTTTTGTTTGCTGAACATGTAACCAGCTGTCCCCAAACATGCTCTGGAACCAAACAAACAAACACCCCCTAAACAGAATTCAAATGCTGCCATGCTTGCAATAAAAATTCCCACACACTCCCCCTCTCATCATAACAAGTTATCTGTCACATTTGGGCAATTTTTCCCAAAACACAGCTTCTTCCCCTCCCCCAGAATATTGTGCATCTTGCTATCCCCCATGTGTGTGCATTGGGTCAAAGGTCCAATTGGGGTCCTCAAGCAATCAATATGTTGTGTTACATCATGAGTCTTGGGCCAGTGGGTCTTTTCTGACTGAGAATAAAGTTAATTGGATAGGGATATGCCTCCCAATATCCAAACCAGTGGAAATTCAATCGACATCACATCAAGCATGACCTGATGAGGGGGGGGGGGGGGTGGCTAGTCTTGGGTTTGTTTTTTTTTTTTTTGCAAAAAAACTTATGGTAGGATGGAGCTCTTATGCATATAGGACAGCTACACTGACCTTTATTTGAAAATTACTAAAACACACACAACCAAAAACCACTCAACCAAATACATACAATACAAAACGCCGTTTTGCAGCAGGTTAATACACTACCCTGACCGATTTGAAGTCAATATTTACATCAATATAATCACAAGTCTGGCTCAGAGATTTTTTAAATCTATTTTTTTGTGTATTTTTGCAAAAGTTAGCACTTAGAAACTAAAGATAATTCCCCTAAAATGCCCAATTCCAAAGTTGACGATTATCGGATATTTTTCGTTTGCATGCCGTAAACCTTTTGTGTAGTATACATGCCATATGAAACTACAATTTCCGGATCCTGAAATTTTATAAACAAATTCGATTTCTATATGAAGACTTCGATTTGAGCTTAGCTATTTCACCAGTGTTTATTATATGGACAAGTATTTAGTATGCACAACACACAATTTTTTTAAAATTGCAGGGTGCCCTCCTCATCAGGAAATCTCCTGAGTCCGCCTTTAAACAAAATTTGGTTTGGAATTAAGTTTAAGAAGTTGATTTTAATGTCCACTGGACCAGATACGCAATGAGAAAATGCCTGTGATAATTCCGCTTGCCACCTGAATAAATGTAAATCATGCCAAGTCAATTATAGTTTTCTCGTCCGAGTTTTTAAAAGGATGATGCGGGCAGTTTTTCCTCTTTCCCGAAGCAAGTTTTTTCCCAAAGACTATATCTAGTGTCTTTTTGCACATTCCATATTGCCCGTGCCCCACGCCACTCGCCGAAATTAGGTTGTTAACAAACTGCGCAAACGAACTAGAAAAATATTGACTGCAATCAAAATTTTTTCATCTTTGTTTTTTGCTAGAAACTTTTTGATGCGGCAGCAAAAATTGATTGTGCAGGGACGAAACTCAATGATTATTTTACTTGCCCTAATATATAACAAAGAGGTTTCTTTACAAACAACCGATATTGTAACTACTAGCACTCACCAATACGTAACAAAACGTTGATTCAACTAATGACTTGGCCTCTTTCCTTCTTACAAATGAACTGGTAGAGATCGCATTCTTTGATTTTGGCGGCCGCTCTGCCCCAGAGAAACAACATCGTGCCCTCGCTAACGGCAACAGGAAGTTAACAGTCAAGTGGGAGGATGGTCTCCAGTCTGTTGAAACCTGTAGGATGAGATGCAAAGATAAACAAGGATGGCTCAGTGTTGGTTGATTCATTGTTTGCTGTAAACCACAAGTTGAGTGCATTTGATCAATTCTAACTAGTCACTATGAGGTATAATAAAGTCTTGGACTCCTAAATCGACCAATCATACGCAACCTCCACACTAGCTGCGCACTCAGGGTTGATTCGGCTAGCAAGAGTAAACCCAGGATCGATTTGTAAAAATCTGCCAATCTTTTGTATTTCTATTTTTTGCCTTATAATATCAGCAGTTTGCGGCTTAAAGGACCATAAGCCTGAAGCACAATAACATTTCCCAGAATCTTCTTTTACTGAATTGGTCAAAATTTTGATAAATCTGAGAAACCTAACTATTTTTCGTATTTATCCTGTAAATCTTAGGGCTAAAATGTTTGGTTTGAAGAGAAAAATGCTAAAAATTTGATAGTGAAAATGTGTCCTTTTTGGTTAAGCACATCATTAATTTTTACACAGTTCTTTATGGAATCTTACCAATCATGTATCTCACATCAAAATGGATTGAAATATCGTCACAAAACTTACGGATGGGATTTTGGGGCAAGGCCATTCCGATAAAAAGAAAAACTTTTTTAATACCAAATCGGTCATCCCCCTTAAAAGTTGGACATTTTTTCTTGATATTTTTCAATCTTTGCTTTTTGAGAAATATGGCAAACAATTTTTTTCCCCTGATTTTCCACTCTACAAAAAATTTGCTCATAGAGGCTGACAATTGCACTTTTAAGTCCAAAATGCAAAAGTCCGAATTGGTCCAAATGCTTGCTAAAATGATTTTGAATTTTCGAAATTTAACATATGGGATGAAATTCAATAATAAAATAGTCGTGAGCAAGATTTCATTTTTGATCTGCATTGTTTTCAATTAAGAGTCTAGCACAGTGTACCTCATCTGTCCAAGAAATGTGTAGTAGAAAGACTTCTGTGAGTCTACCTCTATCAAAAACAAACTATAATTTGGCACATTTTCCCAGTTAATCACAATGACAGTTAATAGTCTAAGTTACCTGTATTTACCAAATTTGTTGACATCCGCCTGTATCCACATTTAATTGTTAAGAAAAGTCTGTTTTGTAATTATCCCAGATTTGGCAGTAATCAAGGGTTGAAAAAATGTAAAATTCTGAGAAGATAGTCCTATTTCTCACAGAATTTTCCCAACTATATCTATGTATAATTGCCCTCCAAATGGCCAGATTTCCCTCCAAACACCAAACTTTCCTGGGAAGGGCGCCCAAATTCCCATTTTTTCCCCAAATTCGCCAAAAAAAAAATTTAGTAGTAGTAGTAGTAAGTAGTAACAATGATCATATTGCACGACAATCCAATTTAATTTTTGCATGAAAAGGTAAGTCCGAGGAGACGATAAATTGCGTTCCGTTCAAGAGTGTAAGCAGACAGTTTCGCTGAATGTCTACTGGATTCTTCGTTTGGGACTAATTAATATTTCCTGCAAGTACGCACGCGGATAAGTGAACAATCAGACATGGATCTCAGGCCATTTAACAGTGCATGCATTCTGTGGATGGAAGGAACGGGCGGCACATGACATATAATTTCTGAATCAGATATCTTTGGTTTTGATGAATTTATATGAGCTAGTAACATTCAATTCCCTTGGCAAAGTTCAGTAACCTTCCATTCACCAGTGTATTTAGAAAAAAATACACCCATGGTTTTTGGGTATGATATATGATAACCAGAACACACAAGGCAGTTCATGTTCAATGTATGTACAAGTAAACCCACTGAACTGTGTCATTGGTGGATGAGCATATTGCAATCATAGTGCCTACACCCTGACTTTTAAAATAATACATTGTAAATAAACAATCTATTATTTTATTTATATTACTTTGATTACAACCCAAATAGGTGGGAAGTATTGGATTGTAAATCGTTCCGAACATAAAGTTAACAAACCGTACGGCGTTTGCACAGAATCGCGCGCGGCACGCGCCATGCATAACATAACGCTGGTGTTTGCGCATTACATTATTCCATATCATTTCGCAGTGTTATGAGGCTTGCCTATGTGGTGGTAATCAAGTAAGTGACTGTAACAAAGAACAGAGCCAGTAGTGTTACCAAAAATCTGAAAAATACAAAAAACTTAAAAAAAAAAAAAAAAAAAAAAAAAAAAAAACCTGGGAATTGTGGGAGTAAAAAAAATCTGAAATCAGATAAAAATCTGAAGTCTGGACTCTCTGAAAGAAAATCATGGTGCTAATTTATACGACAATACAATAAATGCGATGGGGATGGAAAGTTTAAAAATGAGTTGAAAGTCACAAATATTGTTTTGAATACAGTCAAACAAAGATGAAAATGTCTTTTGTGTGTTTACTATTGTTTTTGCCACCTGCAAACTGGGTAGATCTTTGGAATTAAAAGAGATTTCAAAATAACAGGTGTACCAAAATAAATGTGAAAATCTGATTCTAACACTGGTGTTGTTAGCTTTATATAAAATAATATCCCCACCTGTAAGAATTAAATAAACTGTAAGATTATATTGCAGTTAATTTTTAAAAATTGTGAAATTTGTAATTTCGTATAGAAGCAAACTATGATTCAGACTAGTTTTCTAATGAAATATAGGTATAGACATCAAATACAATTTTGTTTTCATTTTAAGTTTATATCTTGTACCAAATAAAAGGTAAGGATCTATTGAGCATATAATTTTATATGAAATCACTACAAATCATAGAAAAAATATGACATGACTTGAAATCTCTATTGCACCTGAATTGGTCAATATCAGTGGCATTTCTGCAAAATTAGCTTTATAAGTGGGTTTTGGCATACAGTTAATGGAAAGTATGTAAAAAATTGAATCTGACGACAATTCAACTATTTTGCTTGAACACACCACAAATACAGATGCCAAACATAATTAATAGATGGGTTGTCCTCCCTTACCAAAGCAAATATGCTAATAATTACAAGTACTCGATACCTACCTCTCCCAGCTCCTTTGGAGGTCACCATTATGAAAACAAAACCACATATCATTCAACCTAGGAGAAATTAATAAACAGAAAAGTATGACTCTTTTCTTAATTACAATACTCAATGTCACAATTGATCATTGATTACAGCTATTTTTGCACCAAAAATTTTGGTTCTTTGTTGTTATGAATATCCTCATTTGACGCTTTCTCCCCAGCTCTTTAACCTAGAGCACTGAAAATTGTAGCGATGAACTAATCATGGGATCAATGTTCATACCACTCTTGAACTAAAATAATCCCCACACAATTTATACTTTCTTTAATAATAAGAAAATAATAGCTGAAGCCGTGAAATGGTACAAAGAAAGAGACTCATACTGACCAATAATGAGCATGTTCTGTGATTATATTCACAATTCCAGCAGCATTCTAAAAATGTGTTAGACAGCACTGGAAATTGCCCTTTTTCGGGTTATCATCAACATCCATGACCTAAAAAGTCCAAGTGGCTTGCTTAAGGCACTATCAGTGATATGCTAAATTAGAAAAATAAAAAAAATCATCAATAGAATCTATGGTTTTGGCTTTTGCTATCTAATACATGACCTCACATGACCTTTGACCTTGGCCACATGACCTTGACCTTGGCACAGACCTTTGACCGGGCACATGACCTTTGACTTGGCACAGGACCTTTTTATCATCAACAAATGTGGGATCACATGTTTGCACTATGACTCAAGTTAGAACTTCAACGTTTCAATGTAGGTCCAATTGTACATTATTAGCCTATTTCAACTTGACTCCACATGACCTTTGACCTTGCATTGACCTTTGACCTCATCAACATATGAGGGAGATCATAGTGCACTTCATGAACATAAGAACAGTTACAACGGACCAGCGCCCCCATTGGGGGGATGTCGTGTCAAAGTCAATGACACGACATCTACTATTATTTGTCTGTGTTCTCTCCATGGGAATTGGTGGGTGTTATATTACCGTTCTGGCATTATTGCGTGAAGGTACAAGATAGGCATTCATGTATTAAAAGTTATTGTTGAACTTTTAAATTAAGTGTGCTGGTCTGTTTGTAACGTATGTTTGCTTAAAACAAATGCTGTGCAGCTGTACTGTTCGTTCAATGGATTGAATGGTGAATGACTGAGGTTTGATTTTTGCAATTTTGAGGGGAAAAAAGGAGTTTCCATAACCTGACCCACACTTTTTTCTGACACACTTATGAATTCGGAAACCCTTCAAGGAATAAAGCACATGTTTATTCTGTTAAGGTTTCCGAATTCATAAGTGTGTAAGAAAAAAAGTGTGTCAGATGGGTCAGGTTACGGAAAACTCCTGGGAAAAAAGACCTTAACATATGCTGCTGGACTCCAGAACACCTCGTTTTAAAACCTGCACCTGGCGAAGCAAAAAGTGATCTAATGTTAAAGACAATATTGTATTTTTAACCTGAAAGTTGGATTAAAAGTATGCACATACTTCTATTATCCATTAACAGACTTTGGAACCTGTGCTAACATTTTTTTTTTATTTATGTCAAGGCTAATCTAGGCATTAACAGCAGTTATCTAATTAGTAACACTGACGGATTGGCGCCAAGATAGCGATTAACCTCCCTTTTGAAGCTCTGCAAGTCCTGGTTACATGCTACATGAGCAGGAAGGGCATTCCATAAGCCTACAGAGAATGGGAGAAATGATCTTCTGTGGGAGGCCAAGTTGGACCTTGGGACTTTCACAGCAAGGTCATGAGACCTGACTGAGCGCCTAAGGTGAGGATCAACTGAAAGCAGCTCAGGTAGCAGCTGGCTGAGGAGATCTGGTGCTTGTTCATAAAACATGCGGAGGAAAAGAGGACCCCCCCCAAATTTCCAACTGCCCTGCGATGACAAGTGTTTGGATGTGATGAGTGGCGAGCTCACTCTCGGGAAACCAATGAATGTAAATGGCACGTCTCTGGATTGCATCTAGTTTGGAGAGTGAAGTGGGTGTTGATCCACACCAGCTGACTTTGTCATATTCCATGTTGGATCGAACCCTGGCTTTTATCTATACATTGTTCAGTCACTAATCCTGTTTTGCCTGGACTATTGGCAACATCTATTTATATTGGAATGTTTCGGTGTCGGGGTCGCTAAGATCTACTGGTGGCTACCCTTACATACATGGACATACTGACAGACAAAACATTCCCACCCAAAATAAAGATGTGTCTTATCTTCCTTTAGAAATCTTTGTGAAAATCTCCTTTTGACCACTCTTTGTTAGTACTACTTGTTTGTACCTTTCTATACCTTTTCGCTTGGATTCCTAACGTTTTTTTGGCGATTACCCTGCTTTTGGGCCGTATCCGCTAATAAATTGAACTTGATCCTGTCCCGGCCCATGCTACACCCACCCACCCACCAAGTTTTTGTGACCGTACTCCTCCGGGCCTTCCAAGATAATAGGCGGAAGACACTCCAGACAGACAGATCCACAATCCTATTATAATATAGATGGTGTTTCTAAAAAGTCACCAATAGTTTAAATGCGCCAAAAAAAATGTGCTCTGTTGAATATACCAATGCCCAGATCCAGTGATATTACTCCTTTATTGCACTGGTTGCTACTGAGGATAGTTCATGCTTTTTAAATCGTACTCTTCTCACTGTGTATAAAGCACGAACAAGGCTTTTGTCCCCGGTAATTGAGCGACTGTCTGGTGGTGAGAGCCCATCCTGGGGGACCTGGCTCAGATCACCACCCGCTCAGGTCATGGTTGACCCTCCAAGTTGCTTGGACGTCATATGTTGCTGGGGACAAGGGCCTTCTCATGGCTGGTCCCAAACTACAACTAATCACGCCAATTCGAGTGCCTCGCAACAAGTTGCAAATTCAAATCTCTGCAAAACTCAATGTCTCGTGATTGTTAGTCTGAGTTTGCTTTCTTACAAGAACGGCCTATGCCCATCTTGTTTCTGATTCTGATGCGTTCTTTCTTCTGGCAACACTTCAAATGCTTCTTGTTTTTGTCATGGTTTACGTAGTCTACAACTTGCACCATAAGACCGCTGAGCCATCCCATTTATTACATATGACTTTGACCTCTATCAGGGTCATCTAGGGGTCCACAGTGGTCAAAGTGTGATTTTCTTGAAACTATCGGTCCTCCTACATTTTACCATTGCATGGTAACGTGACTCATGCTTGTGAAGCAACTTTTGGACCCTCACAAAAGTTATGGGTCGAGAGGTCAATCTGGGGTCATTAAGGGGGCCACTCCCGGTGTTAATGTGAAAAATCTAAAATAGCTATCGGTATCATGCAACGTTGCATGTCACGTGACTCATACATATGAAGCAGATTAAGACCCTTCAACAAACTTGTGTGGGCCATGTGGGTCAAAGGTCTTAAGGTTGAAACTTGGTAAAACACAAAAATATTCCAATTTTTTATTCCAAAATTTAAACATAGCACGTGACATAACATTCAGATATACATTCACAAATCTTTAAGTGTTTTAAAAAAAATATTTTTATTTTGGGGTTCACAGGTCATTTAAGGTCATTTTCCGGTTTTAAGGCTAAATACCTTCAAGAATTTTTATCTCTCAGAACTAAGCATAATATGATCTTTTTTTCTGGTCCCTAGCGACCCGACTATAAACCACTGTTCTCAAAATTGCGAAGGGAGTCTATTTCTGATGCTGAAGGTCATTTCATTATATTTTTCTTCTTTTATAAAATGAACTACGTACTACTATAAGTATTGGAGTTTTAGGTTGGGTTGTGTAATCGAATTGCAATTTCAACAAAGAAGAACATCATTGCATGTTTGAAATGGCCTTAAAAAAAAGGCTTTCTTTGATTTTAGTCTCTGTGAAGACTTTCTTTTTGATGGGAAGTTTTGGGTTAAAAACGTTAAAGGGATGATAAAGGGTTAGTACAAATAGGATAAGTTGTAAGTAAGAAAATGATCAGGCCAGTAGAGTTATACTACGTAATGATTGAAGCTTTACTATTATTGTGTTGATATTAATTAGGCCTAAGACGAATTTTTAGGTAACATCTTTATTTGAAAAGACAGGAAGGTGTAACCTACTTCAATTAAAAGCTTAAAATAAAATTTGAGATTCAGTTTTACACACATTTTGTTGCGCCCAATTGCTTTTTTCTAATTTTCTTATTTGAATGAACAGGAAGGTGTAACCTATGTCAAATTCTCTTATAACTTGGAGATTCGTTTTTAACCCTTTTTTGGCGCCCAAATGGGCGTTTTTTTCTATTTTCTTTATTTGAAATGACAGGAAGTTTAACCTATGTTAAATTAATTAAAGCTTATAACTTTGGGGCTTCAGTTTTAACGCAATTTTGCGCCCCATTGGCCGTTTTTTTTTTTAATTTTTCTATTTTCTTTATTTGAAATGCTAGGAGGTGTAAACCTATGTTAAATTAATTAAAGCTTATAACTGGTGGATTCGGTTTTAACCCACTTTGCGCCCAATTGGGCGCTTTTTCTATTTTCTTTATTTTGAAATGATAGGAAGGCGAAACCTATGTTAAAGTAAAAAGCTTATAAACTTGAGAATCAGTTTTAACACAATTTGCGCCCACTTGTGTGAACTGTATCATTTCTAATTTTCTTTATTTTAAATGATAGGGAAGGTGTAACCTATGTTAAATTAATTAAAGCTTATAATTTTGGGATTTCAGTTTTAACACCTTTTGCGCCCCATTGGGCGTTTTTTTCTATTTTCTTTATTTGAAATGTAGGAAGGTGTAACCTATCTAAATTAAAGCTTATAAATTGGGGATTTCGGTTTAACACTTTTGCCCCAAATTGGGGGGCGTTTTTTTCTATTTATTTTAAATGACAGGAAGGCGTAACCTATGTTCAATTAAATCTTATACCTTTGGGGATTCGGTTTACAAAAACACTTTGGCGCCCAATTGGGCGCTTTTTCATTTTCTTTATTTGAATGATGGAAGGCGGAACCTATGTTAAATTAATTAAAGCTTATAACTTGGAGCATTCGGTTTTAACAACATTTTGCGCCCAATTGGCGTGTTTCTATTTTCTTTAATATCTTTGGGATTCAGTTTTAAAACACATTTTGTGCGCCCAGGTTGGGCAGTTTCTTTTTCTATTTCATTTTATTGAAATGACAAGGAAGGTGTAACCTATGTTAATTAAAGCTTATAACTTGGAGATTGGTTTTTAAACACTTTTGGCGCCCAATTGGGCGTTTTTTTCTATTTTCCTTCTTTATTTAAATGACAGAAGGTGTAACCTATGTATAATTAAAGCTTATAAACTTGGGATTCACATTTTTAACACATTGTGCGCCCAATTGGGCGGTTTTTCTATTTTCTTTATTTGAAATGATAGGAAGGTGTAACCTATGTTAATTAAGCTTTCCGGAGATTGTTTTAAAACACATTTTGCGCCCAATTGGCGTTTTTTTCTATTTTCTTTATTTCTTGGGGATTCAGTTTTAAACACATTTTGCGCCCAATTGGGCGTTTTTTTCTTTTTTTTTATTTGAAATGACAGGAAGGTGTAACCTATGTTAAATTAAGCTATAACTATGTTAGGTCAATGTCACACACCAAGGTCAAAAGGTCAACGGGAGATCAGGTTGTAAACAAGGTGATTCGTTCTAATGCAATCTTATGCTCATGATCAAACATCTACTTTAATCAGTTAATGAGATTTTTTTTGATACACGTTTCGTAATAAAGTGGCAACGTAAAACTAGAAAACCATCTACTCCTTTAAATGCTTTTTAATGTTGTTCTTATTCTTGTAAAATGCCTGGGGCTACCGCACAGTTTTTTTTAAATACTTGTTTATTTAAATTGGACAATGCATTTTTTGCAGTGTATATGAGGTTTTTTCATATTTGGGTGAAAGAACAAGCATAGTTAGAGTCTTTTTATTTAAAGTTGGAACAATGCATGTTTGCAGTGTACTATGAAGGTTTTTTTTCATCATTGGGGTGAAAAGGTCATTAAGAGGGGGTCAAATGGTCAATTTTTGGTAAAAAATGCTAAAAATAAGACCAAATTGGCTATATCTCAGGCTATAGAAGACCGATAAAGGCCGTTACTACTCAGCTGCAGGTGATGTAACATTAATGGTAAGAGGTCTATGATAGTCTCGACCACAAAAGTCAAAGTTCAGGTCAAGGTCAAAATCTACACAACAAGCTCCGAGTGAGCTGAAATTTGTCACGGATAATCCTTGTGCGTCATTAAAAACAGAACAAGTACATGTTGAGCCAATCCGACCCAGGGGTTACCTATAGGGGTTAAAAGGTCAAACAATCCCTACTGCTTGTTGAGTTGAAAACTCATAAATATTTTGATCCTTGTACGTTGTTCCATAAAAATATCATTTAATGACATTTGTGGCATATTGGTGAAGTTTTTTTTTTTTCCAGGTGTCAAAGGTCAAGTCACCCCAAGGGTTCATTAAGGTGATCACCATCCATCCCAGACGGGGGGGCCGCCTTTTAAATTAGATCTGTCCCCAGGTCTACTTTCTTTACGATTGCAAATCCGCTGTGTTCTGTTTTACTATCGTTCTTCTTCTTACTATGGTGTCACGTGAAACGGGGCATAATATTCTGCTTATGCTGTTAGATCTCTCCTTCCGCCATCGCTTTTTTCGCCTTCTCCTGCAAAAAACGGCTGGGCCGATATTGACGCATTATTATGTTTCTAAGAATCCCTTCCATCCATACAGTCTCACAGTAATAAAATACAATAATACCTTGTATTGGTGTATTTTGTCATTCTTCATTAAAATTTGTCTAGCCAATTTAACACGTATTTGTCATCCTCTGACGTCAGAGGACCCTGGACTCGTCCACAATGTCTCCTGGCCTCTTCCATTTCCGCCTTACCTAACCCTCTGATTGGCTTGACATTTTGTTGTTTTCATCAAGCACAAATGCCAACTTTGGCCAAAATCAGCTGATCGAGTGGAAAACAACAGTGTTTTCTCAATGTGAACATATCAGTTACAATTTTAACATTTCTGCATCCCTAAAGTTATTCTAAACCTTTACAATAAAACAACTGTTTTACATTTTATTCACATCTACTTCAAATTACAACATTTACAGATCTTTTGGCCCACCAAAAAATCCAACATTTACCAAAATTACGACCATTTTTATAGAACCAACAATTTTCTAGAAACGCGATCACTAAACTTGGTCAAGATAAGGTTTTTGCACCAAATGACCACTCAGCGAACCATCACCTTCCATATGACTTTGACCCCCATGACCTTTGACCTGGTTACAGGGTTTAAATGTCAGTTACTTCGCAAAAATATCTTCTTGTACAGATATATGCGAATCACTAACTTGTTCAGAGACCACGGACCCCATGCTTCATATAGGGTGTTCCAGAATAAGGCGTCAAAGGCCATTAAGGGTCATTTCTACTGGTCTGCAAGCAAAATATGCCATTAAAATGGTCAAAATTAGCTCTTCTACAGTATCATTCCGATATCACTAAACTTGTTCAGAGAACCACTCACCCATGCCTCATACGGGTGTTCAGGAATAAGTAATCAAAGGTCAAATTCAATGGGTCACTTCCGGTCCAAAACCCAAAATATTTAAAACTTTCATCAAAATTTTTATCTCAAAATGTAACATAGCAGAGTAACATAACTTTTTCAGATATATCATTATGTTAGCCGATGTTAATGCGGGTATTTTTTTTTGGGTCAAAGGTCATTTACAGGTGTTTCCTTCCGGTTTGAGCTAAAACTTTAAATTTTTTTTTTATTTCCATAACAAAGCATATAGATTTTTTATTTGAACGCAACATGCAATTTTTTGCGATGTCTATCAGGTTTTTTTTTTATATGGGGTTCACAGGTCATTAAGGGGGTCAAATGGGCCAATTTGTCCAAAAAAATCTAAAAATGAGACCAAATTGACTATAATCTCAGCCTATAGAATACAGAAAAAGCCTGTTAAAGGAGCGTCGATCCTTCACCAAGATTTTGCTTGACATGGGCTTTCGAATTCCCCCAGGTGCCACATGCACATGTGCATGTGCTTTCTATCTGTGCATGTAACTTTTATATCCTGCATGCCCATTGTGCATGTAAATTTAACTTTGTGAATTCATAAACTATGCAATTTTTTCATAGAAAGTCATTGAATTCTGAAATGATAAAATTTGAGCCAACTGTCAATAGCCTAAAACGTACAAGGTCTGATAATGAAATAAGGTAGCAATGCAGTATGCACCAATCCATGTTTAACATTGCCTGTGCCATTACTTTGTAGATTGGTGGGGCATGAATTTTTGAGTACTGCCCCGGCAATGTATTCCTAAAATTTGTAATTCAAGCCTGTGGCTTCGACATTGGTCAACGCGTTGACATGCTTGACATGGGGTCATATTTACCATCGGCTGTATACCAGTGGCCTAAGGGCCACATAACCGCTAGTTCTTTCCAGGTGGTGTAGGACACGATCTACTCGATTGGCATTGGGGATTTCCAAACGGTAATTTGGGGACCTCCTACGGGCTTTACATGGCAGTCCTCGTCCAGTGACAGTTCAAAAACTCACTCTCTATACCTTTGTTCAAGAGCTCTCAAGGTACATAATCATGATAAATTACAAAAAATATTACTTCAAAATCCGCGGGTAGGTATTAACCCGCTGCAAAATAGTGTAATTTCCAATACGGTCATTTAGATTTAAATTATTTGTGACCAATCCTAGTCTTAGGCAAGTCTGTGTGTAACCGTTTTATATTGCTTAGAGTGCCCTCCTACCGTTAAGATCTTTGAAACAGAGGACTAGCACCTGGAATTTGAATGCTGTTTTGAATTGCTGTTGCTGTTCGGGTTTTGGCATGACCTACCCCCCTGGTTCTTTCTTTCTTTTTTTTCTGGCAACACTTCAACGCGTCTAGTTAGTCATCCCGTTTTTTGATGTATTCTGACTAGACTTAACATCAAATGACCCTTACCCTTCCCTTTTTATGTCACATGACATGGACCCCTGTCTGACCTTTGACCTGGCCACAGGCTTCAATATGTTATTTAATTGCA
>JAMKCH010011383.1:0-31843 GCA_023653785.1 Ophioderma brevispina
CACCACAGAAAACGCCATATCATCCTCCCGATTACAGGCAGTAAAGATGGCTTAATGGCCCCATAAGCATTCCTGTCATTTTTCTTCTCGCCTAAACCAAATTCTCTTATCTTCCGTAGATCGCATACGGTAGAAGCATTATGTGACCGCGGAAAGCAGATTTATTTGTTCATGCTTGTTTTCATTGTGTATATATGTCTACTATAATTACTAAGTCGCCTTTCTAGCTGCGTAACTTGTAGTACAGTCCATCAATCTATTTTATTACTCAAGCAATTCTTGGAGGCTAGGCTTTGGAATTTAAATTAAACGTCTACGCTACTTGTTAGCGATGCCTTGTGTTTATACGTCTATTTCTTTGCCGGTGTAGAAGTAATTATCGCCCTCTGTACTAATAGTCCGGCTACAACGTAAAGAATAGAGCACTCGATTCACTTGACCTCTTCACGCAACATTAGTTTCACGCTTTATTCCTTTTTCTTCTATGGAGTCCGGACTGTGGCTCCCAGCGGACTGTAGTTACTTTCACACCGTCATCTGAATAATCTGTCCTCAAAAAGAAAAACGCAAGTGAATCCAACCAAAACTCAAAACCAAACCGTACTGAAACCGGAACCAAACCCGCAACCAAAACAACCGAACCGAACGAGAACCAAAAGGAAAACCAAAACCAAGCAGTAGCCGAAAACGAGACCTCTCACAAACCTTTGAAACAGATGCCCATCAATATTGCAATCTATCGAATATGTATCTTTTTAAAGAATAAGAGAAAACTAACTAACTAATGTCTTTTGTTTCTAGTACATTTTTAAATTATCTGGATTGGCAAATAAGGTGAGACTTGTTTTGAAAACAGCATTTATCTTGATGAAACTTACTACGACATATTGAATACTAGAAGCAAAAACAAAGTGCTGTGTCTTCTTTATTATTGTAAGAGAGAACGACGAGGGGGGGTGTTAGCAACTAATGTAGCATATGAGGACCGGTATTAAGGATTGATTTTGAGAAGAGGGGAATGCAGAGAGCGAGAGAAACTACTTATTTTTTATTTTTTATCTCAAAACAACTGCACAGGTTAAAGGACAACTCAGAAAACTATTTTGAAAACATATTATTGAAACTGAATATTTGTGGAAATTAACTTTCTGACGATCAATCCACCAAGACAATGGACTAGATGAGAAATGACTTGTTCTGGACATCTTGAACTTAATTTATCCTCCCTCAGTCCGATAGTTACGTGTTATCAATTAAATGTGGGTGTTTCCGATTACCAGGGTCCACGTCGATTCCGCCGGGGTGGTTTTGATCGGAACACACGCCTTTGATTGAAGGTACGTATCAAAGTTAAAGTGTTTCATGAAACGATGTAAACCATATGGAGTATACAGAAATAGAGAACGTAAAAACCATCATAATGGTAAAGATAACAATGGTCATCAATGAGAGAACAAAGAGGTTTAAATAAACCGATATTTTATACTCTTTAATGTATGCAATAGAATATCACATGGAAAGTATGCAATGAAAATGTAAGGGTATGAGCTGACACGATGATGTGGAATGAAGAACAACAATGGAAATCTAAGGATAGATGAAACGAAGATATTGTGTGTAATGTCATTATGTTATGAAAAAGGTAAACAGATAAGAATAAAATACCGAAAACAAATTCTCTGAATATGACCAGCAATCAAGCAGAAAACTGACGCATAAACTCATACACCTTTGTTACCAGTGACCGTACACCGTCTACAAAGACTATATTGCACAGATATATACAATGAGTATGGCCATATGTATTGTACTGTTATGCTGGCTCTATTTCAATATTTTCCTTTGCGCATAAATGGTGAAAAATAAATCCTTCACTGTAAAATCTGGTGTCTTGGCATTCAAAGGCATGTCTTGGCCAATGACCCTTCCTTCGACATTGAAATCAGATAGGAACAAATGAAAGCACAATTTTAGGGCACAACAACACGTTTTAATAAAGTTTATACAAACCAAACTTGGCTTCAAGCGAAATGTCTTACGAAGTGACGTGTCCTCCTTAAAACATGATTTGTGTTTAGAGTGCTTGCATAGCGACTGAGGCATGGCATGTCTTAAAGATTACCTTTGGTCTATAACTGGACACGTTCTCAAGCGGACTTTAACACGATGTGCTAAATCTGCCGAGACAATTACATAGTGTTAGGTGGCTTTAATAGCATGTGTGGTGCATCTCTAGGTTGTTCAAAAGGTATCTTGACCGTAAAGCGGTTAAAACCAGGTTAAAAAACCGGTCAACACTGGTTTTAACCGGGGCAAAACGTGGCCAAAACGCATGAAACACTGCATCAACAAAGTGCAAGTGTTATAAAATTTTAATATTTTAAAATGCCTTCTATTTGTACACAAACACGCCACAACACATAACCTTTTTCCCATTTTGATCCTCCCTGCAGACTGCCTTCCATACTGCTTCCTGCCAAGTAATTTACACCATTGCCCCTTACTCCATTACATAATCCAAGGGACCGGACTTTGCTTATTTTCTGTCGTTACCCACATTTTGCTCCCATTGCGTTTTGGCCCATGTGCTCTATCTCAATCATCACTGACCATCCCATCAAGTCATTACCGTGATTTCAATTCCTACTCATCCTTGTTTATTCTCAACTATTAATCAACTAGTTTGAATTACTACAACTCCGATATAGCCTAATGTATCAACTTCATCATGTTTAGAGGTGGAGGATCCAAAGATCCTGTTTGGGACTCTTATGAGACAAAGCCTGGAAAAACTTCAGCCCGTTGTAGAAACTGCAATGCGATGCTTCAGTCCAGTTGCAAAAACTGCAAGATTGAAAACTCACTTGAAAAAATGTCCTGGTCATTTTACTGGACAAAACTAGGCAACATTGAAGAAACCAATGAGCCTGCCTCATTTAATGCAAGCATTGAACAGTGCTCTTCCGCAAGGACGATGACATCTAAGAAGTTCCAACACCATCACATCCACCTCAAAAGTTTCAAACGTCCTCATGATGAGATCACCAAAGCCCAAAACAGGCGAAAATGAACAGGCCTCAATGCTTTGGTGTAAAGACAGTTGCTAAAACCAGGCACGTCTGATGACAGATTGCTAGAATGTTGTATGCTTACAACTACCTCAACCCAACAACCACAAAACTCAATATAACTCAATGAGCTGAGGATAAAAAAAATGCGATGACGTCATCGTACCAACACCAATATGGGCACGAAATCCACAGTGGACTCCCTCATTGAAGTAATGTTTTTTGAATTAATTGTGTGTTTTAAAAGTTGACACAAATATTTTTTGGTAAAACCCATACAAAAATCCATTTTAAAAGTCAATTCTGGGTTTGACCACATTTTGAACCACTTTGGGGGGCCGGTCAAATAACTGTCCCGTTAAAACCAGGTTTTAAGCCGGTTTTAACCGCCTGGTTAAAACCGGGGTGGATTAAACCGTTCAACCCTGTTTACTAGTAAATACTAAGCCGTGTAGTTAGACGATATGGTAAAATTTTTTATTTCCCAACGTTTCGTTTCTTTCTTTATTGCTTACGCCTACTTTACCCTAGAAACTTTCTAATATTTAAAATGAGATCGGGTATAGGACAATCTTTAATTATTGAATAAAGGCGGTGTTGAAGTTATAAACGGAAACACAGTGACGTCATCGCCATTTAAACCAAAATATTTTCAGATAACTTTTGCTTTTTGGCAAATTTTGCTCTCAACATTTCTGAGATCAGCGGTCACAACCACCTCAGCTGTCGCACCCATTTGACGACCTATGCCGCTAACAGATTCAACACACGACTATATCAATTTGTCTTTTTTAAACCCGAATAAATGCTATGGACTTCACATGCTCGAAATGATATCACGAAATGACGTGCAAAAAGAAACCCAGCACTTTTTATATACAAAATTGACAATTGAATGTTTCGGAAAGCAAGAATTAATATAACTTCAATGATGAACATTCATCTCTCTTTAGGGACACTTCCCTTATATCTAGCTATGCCTATATCATACTTAGCTTTCCTGATCTAAGTCTTATGTGCAGTATTCGTTCGACTCTAAATGAAATCGTAATTTGTATTTTCTTTCTTTTCTTCTTGCCCGTAAAGAAACAGAAATACAAACATTTTGGCCTATTGGGTCAATATGGGGGCGACCATTATACTAACATTTTGCTCATACCATCAAGGAACATCGCCCAATCAGAATCAACCGAAATTTTGAAACATTTTAAATGAAATGTCAACACTAAAACTCTGTTTTCTTGATCCAAGCCCACGTGGTTGGCTAAAAACAGCAACTGCTTTTTGTTACCCCCTCTTTTGACCAAAATTGCAATACTTCACTTTCTCTCCTCTGGATCTTTTTTCAACATAGCTCAGTCAGATGCTATTATCAATCCAATTTCTGAAAAAGCCTCCCTTGACAGAACTCCATTTTGCTAACTAATCGGCCTGTCTTCTATTTGTGTCGTTCATTGGAAAGCTTATGAAAAGGTAGTTTCTTGCTCAGGTTCACCAATTCGTTTAAACAAGGCATTGCCTATCGTCCATCTCGCAGCACTGAGACTGCCCCTTTCATTTGTCCACATGCCATTATGAGGGCTATTTTGGGTATACCAGCATGCTGTCTCCTTAGTGCGATGCTTGATCTATCCGCGTACTTTGATACGGTGGCTCATTGTCTTCTTCGCGAACTGCTTGCTGATGACTTTCGAGATCTCTGGTAGTGTTCACAGCATCTTTTTAAACTTTGTCTTGTCAGGAGTGGATGAATGTTAACGGGAGTGTATACGATGTCACAACTTGACTACGGAAAGTTCCACCGGAGTCCCGTCATTGGTCCCCATGGTTTCACTTATTAACACAGTGTGTTATCATCTCCAGGCATGGTGCTGAGTACAGACTGAAGATTAACAGGAACTGCGTGTTTTTGTGGGCTTTTATCCCCCCACCATTTATGAGTGCTTAACATTGCTCCTGCAATTAGGTACCCAAGTCATCCCATAGCTCCCCTCCTACGGACTGACCTTTGTGTCATAATTGATATCTCCATACTATGTGTTACTATCTCACTCCTTTGTCTCGTTTTTCTTCACTTTCAATTACATAACTTTGAAGTGTTTTTATATAGAGACCTGTTAGCAAACCCCAAAACACCTTATCATGAGGCTAGAAATATACTAGCTAATCAACGTGTGATAAATCCACTGTTTATCACTTGTCCTTAGTATTTTGTTCTACAAGTACAGTCCTCTTTTTTAGAATATTTTTAAACGATGTAATATGAACTCAAACAAGTTGGGAAATGATATCGTACGATTTCGATTTGTGCGCAAACATTTAAGTTAATATTCTGGCAATCACATATCATTACATCGCGAAACATGTCTGATCTATTTTGAGAACATTGTCTTGTTTCACGTCTCTTACACGTCCATATCAACACTCGCTTTTGTTGTTGTCAAAATGAATGTGCTCAACCCGCTCGTTGTTGAAGAGTTTTGTTCGGTCCTACATTTTAAGATTTTCCGTTTAGTTTTTCATCGGACGAAGAAACTGGATAAAAGGTTAACGCACTAATGATGTAGACTGAGAACGCCTCTGGAAAATATATCACTTTCATTCTCAATTGCCTTTACCACCTGTAAAACCGGTTTGTGTTACGATAACACAAAGAATCGTGCATGTATTTTGTACACCTGGCGATTCCACAAATGGCAGAAAAATTTTTTCAAATAAGATTATTTTTTGGAAGGAGAGAGATAAGAGGAAGAGACGGAAGAACCGGAAAAGAATGAGAGGAAAGAAAGCGGAGGCGAAGAAGCAGGAGTAGAAGAGAACAGAGGGAGGAGAAGAGAAGGAAAAGGAAATGGAGGATTGATTTCGAAATATCATAATAAGGATGAAGAAGAGGAGTGAGAGTGAGACAAAGGAGAGGGAGAGGGGACGAAAGTGAGCGATAAGTAATGATATGGGATTAATGAAGGGGGGCGAGGAGAAGAGGAGGAGGAAGAGCATAATAACATGAGGAGAAAAACGAGCAGAAAACTTTATCATTATTGCTCAGCCAAGCACATTTTGTTCCCTCTTCTCCAGTATGTGCGTAATCATAACCATGTAACACACTGTTTCGTTCCTGACCACGATCACAACTGTCAATGTTCCAAAATCTTATAGGTTAGAGATGATCAGATGGTGACACGTATAACGGCTTATGGTGGTTGATGGAATACTTAATGGCACGCATCCACGACCCCGATCAAATCAATGGCGAGTTTTCCCGCGCGCGCATGTCGAGTTTCACGCGCTGTGTCTCGAGTTTCCTCTCCATAATGTCGAGTGTGCAGCGTTATAATTTCGAGTTTACCGCGCTATTTGTCCAGTTTCCCTCTCTACATCGAGTTTTGCTCTCTATATGGGTGAGTTTGACATAAATCATGTCCCGTTTCAAAATCTCGGACAGATTTGTTTCCTCAACATGAGGAAACTTCGACATGATTTTTTGGTGTATGTGTAAAAAAAATGCGATGACGGTCATCGTAACCAACACTCAAGGGCACGAAATCCAGTGACTCCCTCAATTGATATGAATGTGTTTGAAGTATTGTGGTTAAAAGTTTGAAACAAATGTTTATTTTTTGGAAAAAGTTAAAAAAAAAAAAAAAAAACATTTTTAAAAAGTACAATTTGGTTTTGAACACATTTTGACCACTTGGGGCGGTCAATCAAACGCTGCCCGGTTAAAACCAGGTTTGAACCGGTTTTAACCGCCTGGTTAAAACCGGGGTGGTTAAAACGTTCAAACCCGTTTAATAGTAGTAAAATTACTAAGCCGGGGGTATATTTAAGACGATCTGGTAACAATGTTTTTTTCCCCACGTTTCGTTTCTTAGCTTCGATACATGTACCCCTATGACAATTCTAATATGTAAATGAGATCGGGTATAGACATCTTATATTGAATATTAAGGGGGTGTTGAGTTATAAACGGAAACACCAGTTGAAAGTCATCGCCATTTTAAAACCAAAATATTTCAGATAACTTTTGCTTTTTGCAAATTGCTCCAAACATTTATGAGATAGCGGGCACAACAACATCAGCGTCGCAACCATTGACGCCATATCCGCTAACAGATGCAACACACACGACCTATATCAGTGTCTTTTAAAAGAATAAATGCTATGGACTGTAACATGCTCGAAATGATATCACGAAATGACGTGAAAAAGAAACCCAAACAATTTTATATACATAAATTGACAATAGAATGTTCTGAAGCAAGATTAATATACTTCCATGATGAACAGTCATACTCGCGTAGGGACTTTCTTGATCATAGATATGCTATATCATATGAGCGTCGATCTAGTCTTATGTGCAGATTCGTTCTACTCTAAATGAAAGTTCGTAATTGTGTATTTTCTGCCCGTAAAAGAACGCGAAAATACAAACAGTTGTCTACTCTATGGGGGCGCACATGCTATGACATTTGCTCATACAATCAAATCGCACCATCGGATCAACCGAAATTTTTGAACAGTTTTTTAATGAAATGTCCCACTTAAAATCTGTTTTCTGATCCAATGCCCACTGGTTGGCTACTAAACCAGCAACTGCTTATGTGTTAACCTTTGACCAAAATTGACAATACTTCACTTTCCTCTGGATCTTTTTCAACAGAGCTCCGTCAGGCGATTATCACTCCGATTTTGAAAAAAGGCCTCCATGACAAACTCAATTTTGCTAACTATCGGCCTCTGTCTATAATTTGTCGTTTCATTGGAAAGCTTATTGAAAAGGTGTTCTGCTCAGGTATCCCAATTACGTTGAAACAAAGGGCATTGCCTATCGTCCATCTCGCAGCACTGAGAGACTGCCCTTTCATGTGTCCACAATACATTATGGGGCTATTGATAACAAGCATGTGTCTCGAGGTGGGGGCCGGGGGTGCTGATGCTTGAGCTATCAGCGGAGTTGATACGGTGGCTCATGGTTGGTATTCTTCGCGGAACGGCTTGCTGAGGACTTCGATATCTTGGTAGTGTTCACAGCAGCTGTTTTAAACTTGTCTTGCAGAGTGAAGTTAACGGGAGTGTATACGATGTCAAACAACTTGACTACGGATTCCACAGGATCCGTCATATGGTCCAATTTATGTTTCAATTTTACCACAGTGTATTTACGATCTCCAGGCATGGATGCTGAGTAACAGACTGAAGTTAACGGAACTGGGTTTGTGGCTTTATCCACCCACCATGAGTTCTTAAACATTATGCTCGGCAATTAGGTAAGCCAGTCATCATAGCCGCCTCCTAGCCGGACTGACCTGGTGTCATAATTGATATCTCCATGACTATGTGTTTACATTACTTCTTTGTCTCGTTTCTTCACTTTCAATTACATAAACTTTGAAAGTGTGTATAGAGAGACTGTTTACAAAAACCCCAAAACACCTTGATCATGAGGGCTTAGATAATATTAATAGCTAAGCAAACGGTGATAATCCAAGTTTCATCACTTGTCACGTTAGCCTATTTGTTTCACGTACGTCTCTTTTTTTAGAAAATATTGTAAACGAGGGTAATAGAAACTCCAAACATGTGGGAAATGATATCGTACGATTTCGACTTTGTGCGTCAAACATTTAATTTAATATCTGCAATCCACATAGTCATTACATCGCGAAACATGTCTGATCTATTTTGGAGAAAATGTCTATGTTCACGTCTCTACACGTCCATATCAACACTCGCTTTTGGTGTCCAAAATGAATGTTCTACCCGTCGTTTGTTGAAGAGTTTTGTTCGTCCTACATTTTAAGGTGTTCCGTTTAGTTTTCATCGGGGACGAGAAACTGGATAACAAGGTTAACGCACATGATTAGACTGAGAAACGCCCTCTGGAAAAATATCACTTCATCTCAATTGCCTTTACTGTAAAACGATTTGTGTTACGATAACACAAAGAATCGTGCATGTATTTTTGTACAACTGCGATTCCACAAAAGGCAAGAACAATTCAAAAAAGCATTATTTTTGGAAGGAGAGGAAGATAAGAGGAAGGAAGAAGGAAGAACAGGAAAAAGAATGAGAAGGAGGAAAGAGAAGCGGAGGCGGAAGAAAGAAGAGGAGGAGAAGAGAAAGAGAGGAGGGGAAGATGAATGGGGAGGAAAAAAGGAAAGGGAAGATGATTCGAAATAGCAGATAAGGATGAGAAGAAGAGGAGGGAGAAAAGGATAGGGGGGGACAAGAGAGCGAGAAGGAAGGAGATGGGATGAATGAGAGGGTGAGGCCGAGGGAGAAGAGAGGAGGAAGAGCTAAGAAAAATAGGAGAAAAACGGCCGAAACTTATCATTTTGCTCAAGCCAAGCACATTTGTCCTCTTCGCCAGTATGTGCGATAAATTATAAACCAGTAAACACAACTGTTGCGTTCCTGACAGAAAAAGTCAATGTTCCAAAATATTATAGGCTTGCATGGATCAGATTGGTGACACGTATAAAAGGCGGATGTGGTTGATGAATAGTATGGCACGCTCCACGTATCAATCATGGCGAGTTTTCCAGCGCCTGTCGAGTTTCACGCGCGTGTATCGAGTTTCCTCGCCATATGTCGGTTTTGCAGCGTTATATGTGCGAGGTTACGCGCTTTATTTGTCCAGTTTGAACTCTATACATGAGTTTTGCTCTCTATATGGTGAGGGTTTGACATAACAGGTCCCGTTTCAAAATCTCGACATGATTTTTTCTCAACGTGAGGAAAACTCGACATGATTTTTTGGTGTATGTGTAAAAAAAAATCTTGTCGAGTTGCTCATGTTGAGAAAAAAATCATGTCAGTTGCTCAGTTGAGAACAAAATCATGTCGAGTTTGCTCATGTTGAGAATTAAAAGCATATCGAGTTGTATGTTGATAAAAAAATCATGTCGAGTTTGCTCATGTTGAGAACAAAAATCATGGCCAGTTTGACATTTGAAAAAAAATCTGTCCAGTTTTTAAACTCGGCATGATTTATTGCTGGACATGATTTATTCTGGACATGATTTATGATACACGGCCATAGAGTTGCACAAACTGGATTAGGCAGCGCGGTTAAACGACCTATAGCGAGGTAAACCGATATACAGCTTATGAAACTCGCCATGATTTGATACGTGGATGTGCCAGTATGAAAAGTGACGTGGAGGATGTGAAAAAACGTATCTAAAAGTAGGGGCTATCGGTACGGTACTTGAAGCCCAAAAGGGGTCATCAAAAGCGTGAAAGGGGATGGGGGTCATTCAGTATGTTCTTACTGTAATATTTTTAAAGGGGGTCAGAGAGGGAAAGGAATACTTCATACTATGATAAAAATATTGTTAAATGACTTTCCACTGCTCATATATCTACGTGTACGGATTAGAGCGGCCATATTTGAGATGGACGGATTTATGAACAGTATTGCCAACGCCACGCTTTGCCCGCCCAATTGGGCTACATTTGACACTCCATTGCCCGCACCTAACATGCCTAACGGAATGTTTTGTTGGCAACCTGTATGAACTATGCCTCCACCAGCTGTTTGTATGCACCTGGATACATTCTTTCAGGAAAGTGTATTGTTTGAGCCTCGAAGATAGCCATGGCTGCCAATCCGAAAACGGGCACTCTCTATTATGGGTGACTTTTAATCATTATCAGATAATGATGACGTCATCCGGGCCCAACATGGATGTCTCCGCAAGAACATATATTCCCCCAGTCTTATTTTTTTTTTTTTTTTTTTTTTATCGGCTGATTAGTCAAAGCAAAGGCTGGCTTAAAATGTATGTTAAGTAAATTGTAGGGTACGTAATGTTCATTTACTATTTTTATCTTATTTAGCCGGGTAGATCATTCAGTGTTCAGACACTACTTTCCAATGATGCCCAGGGTTCTATGCAGGATGACGTGGGACAGCCAGGGGCTTCACCCCTACTCTTATCGAAACTGGCTTGGGTTGTACAAGGGTGATAATCCATTGTTACATGGGACCGACAGCTTAACGTCCCCTCCGAGGACGGGGATTTCATGGTTCATTTGCCTAAGTCCAATGAACCACGAGAGCGGAATTCCAGATTTAATCATAATTCTATACAAATCAAATCCAGAATTGGATCCGAAATTGAATCCAGCAAGTGGCCCCACCGGGACTCGAACCGAGGACCTGCTGCACGCGTATGCACCAAAGGAGAATACCAGTGTGCCACGCACTCTAATCGTCCTTAAAGGTGCATTTCGTGATTCTAACCCCTTCTGTTTTGTTCATGTTTCGCTAGATATCCTCGAGAAAAGCTTATTCCCAAAATTTTAGTTGATTCTGATCGTTCGTTTTGGTGTTATGAGCAAATGTTCGTGTCACAATCTCCCATAGACCACTGTACAGTAATTTTTGTCCGTTTACGGACAGAAAAATACAAAATCGCGAATTTCTTGCAGAGACGATCGGATTTGCACGTCAGATTGGGCACACATACTATACTTAGCCCGACGGTTCAGGTAATATAAAAATCTCAACTTTTTTTAGGTTAGTCGGGGGACGAGGCTGTGGATCACGGAATGCCCTTTAACACGATGTATTAAAGTTGCATTTTGTGATCCTAGCACTTTTATTTTTATTTATAGTTTACTAGATATCCTCTAGAAAAGGTTATTTCCACAATTTCAATTGATTCTGACGGCGCGTTTTGATGAACAAGAAGCGAATGTTCATATTATGCTGTCCGACGTGTTGTCATTTCTGTCCGTTTACGGACAGAAAAATACAAAATTGCGAATTTCTTCTAGAATAGATCGAATATGCACTCAAGATTTGGCACACATACAAGACTTAGGCCAACGGTTTAGAGATAAAAATCTCAACTTGTTTAAGGTAGACATAAAAGCAATGGTACGCTCATGTAAACTCGCTTGGACAGATGTGAAACTGTAAAGCCGACCTCTCAACTTCTGTCATCATCCAGAAACTGTACTCGAAATGACACCAGCAACTGAACACGATGGTGGTAATAGATGGACGCTGCCATTTCAAGTGACGAAGTTACGGCATGCGTGTGTTACACTGTCAGGATATTAATTTTTATAATGCAGAACTTTTATGTTCTTTGAGGAAGCCCAACCAACAATGTTTCTTTAGCATCTTCAAAGAACCTTAAAAGAAGAAATGACACACCTACTTTATTCTAACCCCAAATGTGTTTTTCAAAAAGATTTGATTGTTTTTATTCGGCATATTATACATTTTTAAAGCATAATCTTGCACAATCAATATATTAAAATCTAACAATACAAAATATACAATTATACAGGAGAAACTAATTTAAAAATGAAGAAGAAGAAAAAACACGATTCCCAACTACCCATGCATGGTTTCTTTAAAGAATAAAACTGATGTTTTGTTTTATCCCTTAATATATTCTTCAGCTGAAAATCCGTTTCTTTCCTTGTTTTTCTGGACGGTGGAACCATTATGGTTCTCTAAGTTGAGAAACTTGTTTATAGTGTATGCGATAAAATAATATTGAAGTCTAAACCCTTTCAAATATGAAAAGATCGTTTTTCATAACCAACCATAGGTTACATAATTTAGCTCTATGGAACCAACAACATACTTTAAAAAAGTGGGGGCCATAATGACGCTTGCAATTGTCAATATGAACACCACAGGGTTATTTTTAAAACTTATCGTCACGAAACATTTCTCTTTTTACTCTCTAAATCAAAAGAGGAATGTCACCCCTTTTCTAGAGTGGACTACAAAGTCCACTCCGAAAAGAGTGGTTAATCGCCCTTCAGAGACATTTTGATCAAATTTTCTCTTGATAATGTCTGCAAATTGAGATAATTTCAAATACACTACAGAGTGTATAGTGTTATTATTGATGACCCTGCAACTCACCTGTTCAATTATGCACCGACTAAAACGAGGTCATCTTTTGATCTCCTATTATGTATTGTATAATTACTATTATGCATGTATGTAAAGACCAAAGTTGTAGAAAGGTACCGCGTATTCATTTAGATGCCCCATATTCACACGTGTAACACCCCCCCCCCCGTTTTTCCCACCTTGGGAATAAATTACAGAATTGGAAAAAATACTAGTTAATTTTTATTTAAAGATGAAATATTAAATATAATAAGATGTAATATTTCCCTACTGCAAATCTGCATTGTATTTACAAGTTAACTATTTCTTTCTCCATTACGGGACTGTGTGTGTTATGTATATAGAACAAGGAAGCGCGGTGATTGACAAATATCTTTTATGTGTATTCTTCCTAATCGCAATCTCATTGAAGGCCTGGTTTAGCCGTATCGTATAATGTAAGCACGCTGAGATTGCTCCAAGCAATTGAAACATAGTTGTGGTAGTTAAAGCAATATTAGCACATTTTTGTAGAGCCCCCCCAATTTTCAAAATTTGATATTTTTTTCAACAGCTATGTTGGTAATTGTCCTAAACGACACCTGGCGAACGAAGAATGCTCACAAATGAGTATTTATCATAAAATGGGCGCTTTTTGTAATTAGAATTGTGATTCTAATTGACTTAACGGCAGAGCTGGAAAATGCTAAGTTTATGTCCGTCCATGATGAAATATTGCAACCCTCAAAAAATGACCTCTAACTTGACTTGCCCTGAACGCAAACAAACACTATAGATGCGTAGTCTACATGGCGCTATTTCTCGGCGATTTCATATTGGAATCCGTTTCCGTTTCCAGAGCCCTTTGAATTATTATCTGATCCTGATAGTAATTATTCTAGTTACAAAATTCCTTCTTTTGCGACACATAGACCTGTAGAGCTAACAGTCACAGATATAGTTTTACTAGCCAGTTTACCATGCAAACCGTTAAACATCCCTGTCAACTTTTTGGAAAAATTGGGGGCGCACTTCAAAAAAAGTTCTAATATTGCTTTAAAGGCACTGCTGCGTTCCAAGCAAAAAAATATAATTATTTGCCACTTGCAGGTGTATCTAAGCAGTGGCGGGGCGCCAGACCTCGTTTTTCCGGGGGAAAACGGGAGGGCAAAGTGAAATCTTGGGGGGGGGCAAAAGTGAATTCCGCTTGGGGTGCAAAAATAAGAAAATTTGGAAATTTTTCAAAAGAGAACCAATTTTGCCAAAAATCGCTGATTTTTAGCCCCACATCACTGATTCTGCGCCCCAAATCCTTCATTTTTCTTTCGACCGGTGGGGGTGGGGCAAACTGGGGGGGGTGGGGCACAAGAAAAAAAATTGGGGGGGGGGGCAAATTGCCCTCCACATGCACCCCGCCCTGGCGCTCGCCCTGTTATCTAATTGAAGAGCAAGTCTATAGAATTCTCATATTTTTTGTAATTTCGAATGATAAATTATAAACTAATGAAAAAAGCAGGCAGTGTTGAAAAAATATGGTATCCCCTCATTCACCTACTGGCATGTTTGCGGGTAATTGTGGTGTGAAAGTAATCAGAGTCCGGGCAAGTTATCATAGTCCGGGCCTCCATAACGACCACGGAATTCACGCGTGAAACTAATGTCGTGAAGAGTCAACTAAATCTATTGCCCTATTGTTCACCATGTTCACCGGACTGTGATCCCGGAGGACTATATCTCCTGCCACAACCGGTCCTATCATATAAACGTGCGACAGAAGATCTCCCTTTAACTAAAATATCCAGTTTTTATAGTCTAAGGTTGCCTTTTATAGTCTCATCACATCCTCCAGTGCGATTTATAACTTTATGGAACCATCCAGAATGTAACCCGCCAGAATGGTTTCTTCTTAAAATCTAAGAACCCCAAAGGCCCCTGACGAACAATAACAGGTGCTATGTATCATTTTAAAGAACCGTTTTGGTTCAATTGAAGAACCTTATGGGTCCATAGGAGATACGTTTTAGAACCTCTTTGGCACCTTTTTCTTACAGTGTATAGAAATACACTTATACACCTGGACCTATCATACACCCTTTACAAAATGCAAAAATCTAATTTTTTGATGATTTAAAATATTGATTTCGTAAATAACCGAGAGTGCCTTTAAAAAGGACATATGTCATGATTTCTGAATATTTGGAAAATAATGGTATGGGTGGAAAGCTTAAGTAACGATTAGATTACATCTAAATCAAAATAAGTTGAAAAGTGTCCCTTTTGTTGAGTATTTTTGCCCTTTCTTAATTTTTCCGCCCAATAGCTAACTCTACTACCGAAAACGATTCCGACAAATCCACAGATCGCAGGCAAATGGTGCCGTCAAGTGATGACCATCCATAGATTTACGGTCGTTGTGACCATCATTCGCAGTGTTGGCCACTTCAAGAATAATTAAAACACACACGAATGAAACAAATATTCATTTGTAACTTATTTTCAATTTTATTATTGCTGATGGAGTGACGGTTCCTTTCATTAATCCATCAATATTTACCGTGTCAGCAAGAACAATTCGAGTCAACACGATGTTTTGTCCTCACTTTGACGTCACGAGGAGAGCAAAATTGGGCTGCGCTTTTTGATCAATGAGCCGTTGGCGAAAACTCTGCCCGGTTGTCTTCGTATGTCAAAACAAAATAAAATGCCCTCTATTTGTTAATTTTACATCAATTGTATTTTTGTTTCGGGAAATTCGTGATGTATGTACAATATATTATGATTGAAGTCAAACGATTTGCCAAAATCTTGACATATTTTCCTTTAAGGTAACTGAATTTGCTACTGGAATATGTTTGGTTTTAATTGAAACTATTCACAATAAATTATATTAAATTTCTATGAAGGATGTGCGATAATGGGAAATATCTCTAGTTGAATCGACGATATTTTAATTGGCAGCTAAGAATAAGATTGCCCTTAAAAGACACAAATTGGTACTAGGTGAATAGCCAGATTAAAATAACTCATTGACAGCTAAGATTTATCCCCAACATACAAATTAAGAACCCGAAATTATTTTGCCAATGTTAAGTAATGGTTAATTTGGCAGTTTTCATTGGAACGTTTCTTTTTCATTTGAAGGCACCAATAAATAACTGAACTGGGATGTAAAATGCCATAAGCTTGGTACCCTCTTAGAAAAAAAAGTGCACTCTTTGGCCCGTATGTATTAGTAATCTAAGGTTTCTTATAGAGCATTAAAGATTCTAAATAGCTTCGAATCTGCCGATGGCGTGTTCCCAGTGCCCACGTATTTTGAAAACAGTTTTTTTATTTTTTGCTTTTTTTAAGTTTTTTATTTTTTTCTTTTTAAAAAAAACTTTATTCTTTTGTTCACCAAAGAACTTGTGAGATTATGAACGTTGTTAATTTTATATTAAAGGTTTCACTCTACTGAATCACAAACTTTGTAATAAAATTCGGAGTCCCACTATTTTTCCCAGTCATATCGAAACGAAAAATTCGTTTCACACCTCTCAGACTCTTTAGTTCTAGTTGACAATGTTTAATTAGTGAATCTATACGGAACAAAATATTTTAAATCTCTGATCAGCAAGTGTGGGTCCCTATATTTTAAAAAATTTTCACAAAAGAAAAAGCATTGAAGTTTAGGTCACAAAGAAGCATTTTATTGGCTAAAGAATCTCTTTTGTTCTATATAATCGTAATGAGTAGAAGAGAGATAAAGAGCGAGAGAGAGAGAGAGCGGAGAGTGGGAGGAGGGGGAGGGAGAGAGGGGAGGGAGGGAGGGAGGGAGGGAGGAGGGCGGTGAGGGGGGGAGTAGATAGAGGGATAGAAAGAGAGACATATCATCCCTTTTTTATCGCCATATTCACGGATTCCTGTAACCTCAGAAGACTGCCTAATCAACAGCTACCATTTTGGAATTGTTTACTTTTCTCTCGGGAAATCTTTATGAGAGAGGAGAGTGGAGAGAGCGGAGAAAGATAGAGAGAGAGAACGCACACAACACAACCGGTCAGAATTTGACACAAACCTCTCTCTCTCCTTACCACATTCACAACATTTGAATAAGCGTTAAACTAATCCAAACGTCTGCGTCACCACTGGGTCAAAGAGTAAGAACTACATTGTTTCAAAACAAACCAACCTCAGAGGTTTTCTGTAAAGTTTTAAGTTTAACGTGGATATTTTTTCAGGAAAGAATTGTACTAAGCAACCTGGGGTCTGACTATTTTAAACAAACAATGTCAAGTTCAAATGTCTGTGAAATTGCTCTAGGATTAGGCACACAAAAATATAATTTTCATCACGCATAGTGTATACGCACTACTAACGCAGCGCCCATTTGGTAAGCATTTGAATTTGCATATATAAACATAATAGTGCTAATTTCTTTGGAAAACCGAATTAATCTATTGGTAGAAATAGACGATTAAGAAACTACGGCTGTTTGTTCCTCAGCTTATACAGTTATATTTGTAAGTTCTGTTTGAGTTGCTATAGCAATAACAAGAACGTCCCAATGTATTTTCTACCATATGGATAAAATTATGAATCTATCATTACTGTCGACGGTCCAAGATTTGATATACCATCGAATTGATTACGTTACAAGATGAGTCCTGCTGTCGACATAACTACTCTGTCGACATCTCGACAAGATAAGAGATGTCGACAAAACATGGACGCAAACAAAACATCTATACAATTAACATTAAATGCATATTGCAAAAGACTTTGTGAACAAATGTAATGAAAATGATATACCAACGAATTGATAACGTAATAACATGAGTCATGTTGTCGACAGAATTTGACGACAGCTCGACAAGATAAGGGATGTCGACAAAAGCATGGATGCAAACACATCATACAACACTAAATGAAAATTGTGGACTTAGTGAACACATGTAATGAAACGTTTATGTTGTAAAACTTGCCATTCATGCACAGCACAGTCATGCTTGCCTGATAATTTTGGAGATTGGGTATTGGATATCCATTTGGACATTTCGTTGGATATTCGTTTGGACAGTCGTTTGGGCATTCATTTCGACATTTGTTTGGATATTAATTTGGACAGTCGCTTGGATATTCACTTGTGCTTTTGTTTAGATATTCATTTGAATATCCAAATCAATATTAAAATCAATATCCAAACCAATGTCCAAGCGAAAATCCAAACGAAATACCAAAAGAATATGTAAAAGAATATCCAAAGGAATACCAAAGGAATAACCAAACGAATATATAAAAAAACGAATATTTAAATGAATGTCCAAACGGATATCCAAATGAACTCTCTAAATGTAAAGGAGTGATTTTTTTTTCACTCCGAAACGAGTGACAGTTTACATCTTTCTAAAAACATTTTGGTTAAATTTATTTTCGATGAATTACAAAATGATAAAATTTATACTAAAATAACATTTTTCAACATGGAATTGAAATTTTCACTCTTTTGGCGAGTGGGCTCTTAGGTCACACTCTTTCACGATTTCACTCTTTTATCATGCATTTACAGATATCCAATTTCCAATTTCGGACCAGACTCACTGTATACTCCATTGACTGGACTTCAATTTATTTCATTTGTGAATTGTGGACCAAATTCAACGATGAGATTGATCGTGAAATGAAGCTAAATTAGCCTGCTCCTATTTCCCCTCAACGCATATTAGTGTTAATACTTAGGTGCATGAGGGGAGGGGGGTCCACGTGGACCCAACATTTTGTTTTTCATGGGCCATGTTTTAACGCTAAGTTATTTTTGCCCAAAATTTGATGTGATTGCCTAATTATATACCAGTTCTGCATATTTTGGTGAAAAAAAAGCAAATCGGCCATGGCGTTTTTTTTATAAATAAGCATTTTGGTGGCGCTAGCTATTCAAAACTTGTTTTGCCCCTACTGGAGTGTGTAACGTTTTTCAATTTTTATTGCAGCAATGTAAATGTATTTATTTTCTCCTATTATGAGCCAAAATGTATGGTAAAAGTCCTTCGCGAAAGTGGTTTTCCATTTTTCGGCGGGAGAATTTTGTGCGAAACACAAAATCGGTTTTTGGGACAGCCATTTTGGTACAATCGATTTTCATTTTTTCTCTGTTATGTGGTCGTTTTAATGTACCACGTCAACGACCAAAGCTTTGGTAAATAAATCCAGTGGCAAAGTGGTTGGGGGGGGGGGGTGTCCACGTGAGCCCCTCCCATAACGGGAGTGCGCAAGATCTTATGCACGTTACAAGTGTTAACGGTATTTTAAATTATAATAAACCATTGATCGTGCATATAAAATCTATTATGTTGTCCTATACGATTTTTTTTTCTCATAATATTTGCAAGTAAACTGCATGACCCGACTTTAGAGAACAACCATATCACGGCAATACTATTCTCATCACGTTTTGTCTAGTTCCATTTTAACTTTTGAAAATAAGATAGAAATGAACACATACACCTGGAAGGTCCAATATAAGAATCAACGTGGGAAACATCAACGGTATATCATGTGGGATTTAGCACATTGCCCGCTAAGTCGCCTTGAGGTATCTGAAGTCTCACTTTTTTTCTCATAAAAGTACAAAAATGTCACAAGTATGTATTTTAAAAGCCACGTTGAGACTCAGCATGACAAAAATGCAATTCAAATTGGGCCAGTGATTTTTTGATAGAGTACGACGATTATGAATCCAATACCATCTTTACAAACTATTATATTCGGAATTCTAGTGTTTAAACATCTCATCAACGCACCTATCTCTCTACTTCAACGTGTTACTATCCTCGCGATATATCAATTTTACAAACAGGTTCACTCCTGTTTCGCGCGCTTTTTCCCTTCGGCGTATTCCTGACAATTCGTGCATAACTAGATTTATAAACATATGTTTTGTGTATCTCATGTTATGTACTTTTTCCATTTCACCTCCTGGCATCTATATACACTGAGCAAAATGATATTTAAAAATTGACTGTTGTTTAACGAAGAACTGAACATTAACTTTTAAACCTGTTATACAACTATTAGCTATA
This sequence comes from Ophioderma brevispina, assembly GCA_023653785.1. NCBI lineage: Eukaryota > Metazoa > Echinodermata > Ophiuroidea > Amphilepidida > Ophiodermatidae > Ophioderma > Ophioderma brevispina. The sequence goes on from JAMKCH010011383.1 coordinate 19,992, forward strand.
AAATCACGGTCCCGTTAAATACATGTTTAAACCCATTTAAACAAAACGTTCAAAACCGTTCAACCAACTATTTAAACTCGTTTACAACTGTTTAAACTCGTTTTTCACCTTGCCACAACTTAAATGCGTAAATGAGCCGTTTTTAAATCCATTAAACCTTTGTGTGTACTTTTGAATTAAAGGCCCATGGCCCGATCGCTAGATTTTGTAGTCAACATTTTGTAAAATCTTAAGACCAAATTGTGCTTGGTTTGGATGTTATGAGGGGGAGAAGTGTCACATTTTGGTAGACCAATTAATTTTACACAGTATCTATCATGGGGTTGACAAAATCACGTTTTAACTCTTGCATCCAAACTGATTGTAATATCGGCGTGAAACCTTGCAGATGAGGTATTGGGATGAAAATCATTCAATTAAGATGAAAATTTTGTACAATTAAATCGGTCATCCCCCTTAAATTACTTTTATTATTAATATTGACATTCCGATACAAACTACAAAAGTTTTTAAAAACTTTAAAGTAACCATAGCAACCTTTAATGTAACCATAGCAACCTTTAATGTAACCATAGCAACCTTTAATAACCATAGCAATTACCGTTCCGCCACCACCAGAAGGAAAGAATGGAAGGAAATTGCCATTTTGAGTGACAATAAAGCAAAGTTCAAAAGCAACGGCTAGAACAACATTCGTGAAAATAGAGAATCCTTGTTGTTTTATTTTATTATTTATTTGTATTTGTTTGTATTATGTCTGCACCGTGATCGAATTGTCTTATGCATAACACTTTTCAAACCTCTAAAAACCTCTGTCCAACAATAAATAAATAGATAAATAAAACATTTAATAAATAAATAAACAAACAAATATATAAATAAACTAAAATATCTATTAGATTTATATTTCTATGTATTTTGATTAAAAATTTTAATCTATACCTTGCATTTGTCCCTGATAGAAATCAATTAGATTGATTTCTAATCTAAGAAATTTACAGCGTATCAATTCATAATGTCAGGACAAAGGCTTTTTGTGACAGGCACTCTTGTCTTATATGGTTGTGTGGAGACTGTGGGAGCTTTTTATATAAAAATAATTATACATTATACTTTTTCCCCACGAATGACACCCCCTGGACTTGAATACAACCTCGATAATCCCGTAAACGGGTTTCCGAACACTCTGGCTATATGACTATGACGTGCTTGATGCTGAAGGCAGGTGATTTAGGTTGAAAATATCAAAGAAAATATGTTGACGATGAAAGAGAGCAAATCGGGAGAATAAAGTGAGTACAATATTTCGAGGTTATTATGGTTTTGATCAAACGGAAACGCTTGAAGTATACAACTGAAACTGGCGAGGAAGAAGAATGGGGACTTTACTCGAGAGCTACTATTTTTGACGTTATAGCCCGAGGCTTTTACGTATGCTAATCAAAATTGACTGAATATATCTAATATTTTATGTCTGGTGTGCGATATAAATAGTTTTAATAGTTTACAGTTTGGTTTCATCGCCCTCAATATTCCTCCACACTGCAATAAATAACAATCGAAGCTATATATCTTCCGTTGTGGGTTCAAGTATCATGACCGGGTCCCGGGCTCCGCCGTACATTCCAAGGGGAAAGGGGAGGAGAAGGGGCAAGCGAGACCACAGCGGGGGGGGGGGGGAGGGGGCGGGAGCAAAAAACGCGGGGTAAGGGGAGGAGGAAGGGGGGGAGGAGGGGGGGTTAGGGCGAAAAAGGGAAAGAGACGAGCGACAGGAGCAGGAAAAGGACCCGCCCCAAAAAAGAGGAAGGAAAGGGAGGCGGGGGTGGGGGGGGGGGCCTTGTGTAGCTTTTTTACTACAGTTTGTACTGTTGAGCCTTTACGGTGTCATCTACTACAGTGTCCGTGTGACTGAGTGCTAGTCCTTACCCACGAATCTGTCTATTGTGCTGGCACTGGGCTGTTATGCATCATTTGTTTCAGCACTGTACCAAAATGCCTCGTCTACAAGGTCACGAATTTTTCGTCATGTTGTATGGTAGCTAGGACACTCTATCATGGGGGACCCCACACTCGTTCTTTAAACCGGCCTCATAAACTCACTTCTTTTTTCTCGTTGAACTCCGAAATGTTTATAACGTTGCTCAGTTCACCATTTCTAATGGTTTTCTTTTAAATGAGAAAAATTGCCTCTCAAGCAGTTTTGAGAAGCACTCCATCCCTCCACCTTCAAAATAAAGACATCGTCCCCAGGCGAATGTCTTGATAAGGGACAATTTGTTCCCTAAATCCCTATCCGAAAAATCCTGGGGTAAGCAGCGCAGAAGGAAACTGGGTCAACGTGCACTTGAGAACACTGAAGTGATAGTACATAAATCTGCCCAATTTCTATGTTACCGAGTTCACATCTATACAAGGCAAATTCGCCCACACATGAAGCTCGGTCTATACCTAACCGATGTGAATGATCTTTGCAGCAAATTAAAGATAAATGGAATTAAAAAGCTTCCGATGATACCACATGTTAGGTTTGTTACCTAAAATTCAAAATGGCGGACACAATCAGGTTCAAGGTATTTTTACTCACCTTGTGGGAATCAGAGTGCAATTTAGTACTATAATAATATTTTTGAGTGCTAAAAATTGCGACACGATAAAGTTCCACCTATCTTCAATATTTTCAGACTTCCACTTTGACGTCATAGTAACGTCATAATGCGAATTATTACGAAATTTGGATATGAGACTGACCAATATTTCACTTAACAACGTACAAAAAAAGTTCAGTTAATGAAAAGAATTTATGTTATTTTGTGCATCTCATTGTGTGCCATCATATTTGAGCGTACCAAGAACCCATAGAACATTTTTTTCGAATATGTGCTAACTACCACATAGAAGGAGTAACTGACAAGGCCGTAAGAATGTGTTTTCATGACAATCCTCAAGCTTCCTCTCAGGAACATTACTACGTGAAGACTTGTTTTGGACATGTTCATCTAAATAGTAAAGGTTTAAACATTCTCATACACAATCTTAGAAGTGAATTAACCACTCATGTTTACCCTCAGTGGTTCAGGTTTCAAGGGATAAAGTAGGCACCTACCATCATGACTTTCTTAGGGACACTCACTTGTCTGTGCCTATTTTAAGTGATTTTCAGATCAACCACCAAATATCACACAGAAGTGTGAGTAATGTTAGTAGAACTTGTGCACATGTCACTGATACGAGTTTAACAAATGTTACACATGCTAAGATTCTACCTAACTCTGTAAATAGTGTGAATAGTAGTAATTTTAATCATGACAGTCAGTCCCATTTACCTGACATGTAATTTCTGCCAATGCACACAATGATCTAAATGTTATCAATGACTGTGACAATGTAAACAATGAAAATACAAACACTGATGTAAATAATGACAATGTAAACATTCATGTTAATAGTCCCGTAAAATATGATATTATTGATGACAGTAAAACATGTATTAAACTTGTATTTAATCCTTATAGACTAAGCCATGATGATAATTTGCTTTTAAATAACAGATATGTCATAGAACTGTAAAGACATATACACATGAGGAATTTAAACATATCATAATCTAAGCAACACTAATTTTTCAATACTAAATTTAAATATACGTAGTATGTCTAAAAATTTTGATAAATTAAAAGAAAAAAGACCATTTAAATGTAATTAAGCATGAACTTTTTCAGTTATTGGTGTTGCTGAAACCTGGTTTAAAACAGATACATCCCTTGATTATTTTAACTTAAAAGATTATATTTGAAAATGTAAATAGAAGGGATTTCTCACTATAGGGGGTGTAAGGTCTTTATTCTTAAATGACTTAATTACAAAAGAAGAAATATTATGCTACAAAAATTCTTTATGAATGTTGCTTTATTGAAATAAACAAATCTAATAACAAAAACATAATTATTGGAGTCATTTACAGACATAATCACCATATATTGAATGAATTTAAATAACAGTTTTGACAAGAATAATTAACAAAATTGCTTGTGAGAATAAAAACTTATTTATTGGTGATTTCAATATAGATATCCTAAAAGATAATGATTGCCTATGAGTAATTTCATTGACATGATTTACTCATATTCATGTTACACTAATACTAAGACCAACTCGTATTACTGATAAAAGTGCTACATTAATTGATATATATGTACCATATCTCAACAACTAGTGGAATCTTACTATTAAATATAACTGACCATCTTCCAATTTAACTTTAACTGATAATCAGCTAGACTCAAAAGCAATTCTATACAGTAACTAGAGACTTCTCAAATATACATCAGAGTTCTAAAAAAGGCTATGTCTGAAATGAATTGGAATAATCTACTTACATGGTGATGTTTAATTCTACAAATAACTGTATTGAAATGTTTACCCCTCTTACTGACAAACACACACACTTACTAAGAAACAAATAAATCTAAGTCTAAACCAAAATCACCATGGATAACCAAAAGATTTAAATTAAATGATACAGAGATCAATGATGCAGAAGCCTAATAAAAGCGATGGTGTTCAAAGAGGACAATGTTTTCTTGTTGTACACCCTCTTTACTTACAATGGAAATTACTATGATAAACAAATTAACTTGGTACCAAACTCTATCTTGTATGATGAGATATTCAGTGAGTGGATTGAGCTGTAACAAACTCAAATGAATGATGAAAAGGACAGAATTTTATCGCAGGTTAATCCTATTACACAAGTCGCCTCAAGATATTACCATCAGGGTCGGGACAGGGACTGTTCCCCAGTCATCGGCAATTAGAAACCTGCTTGGTGTCGTGTTTGATCAGACAATGTCTACGACTGAACATATAAAGGTCATCATTAAGTCTGTACTTCACCTTCGCAATATACCGGATCCGCCGCTTTATCTTGAGAGTAGTCATCATCTGGTCCGTTCACTGATTTTATCTCGCATTGACTATGACAATTCACTTTGTATGGAAGGTCGGCCAGAGATCGGAGTAGTAAACTTCAGATTTTGCAGAATGAGCAGCCGGCTGGTGTTCAGATCGGCATAGAAGGACACCCGCCACACACTCCTTAAAGAGCTCCATGGCTACCAATTAGTGAGCGCGTTGTCTTTAACTTTAAGCTTATGCTTCTACTTACAAGGGCATTTCCGGGACATATTGCCATCTACTTGTCCGAGTGCCTCTCTTTGTATATTCCTGGCAGGCCGGATTGCGTTCTGGCAGAGACAGACGTCCTCACTGTTCCCGCACAAAAAGGTCAGGGGTGACGGGATTTCACAGCAAGGACCCGGCGCCCCCTAGACTATGGAACTTTGCCTATCTCTGTTCGGCCACTCCAAGTCCATTGTTACTTTTAAGAAAGACTCTACAATTTATATATTTCCTAAGAGTTGATTGTGTGATGAAAGAGTGTTTTTTGTTATTGCCTCACATGATATTTAATAGCCGCTGGTTTCTTTTTTTCTTTTATAGTTTGATGTTAAGTACTATCTCATAGTAATACCAGGTAGTGTAAAGATGAACCAGTTTTAGGCTAAATAGTAATTACTCTCTATTTTGTAAAGCGCTTTTTCAAACCACAAGTCTTGCCCTCTTTGTGTCACAAAATGTGAACATTAATTTTATGATGGGGTAAAAGGTCTTGACATCATGTATGCATAACCCATATAGCTTTTGTAGACCATGGATGGGCCCACAAGGAGTTCCTAACACTACTGGAATCCTCCAGGGAGATACTCTTGCTCCCTATCTATTTGTAGTCGTGGTTGATTACTTCCTCAGACAGAGTCTTGACCATCATGGAACGACAAAGGACTCATCATAAAACCCAAGCGTTCTAGATGTACCAAAGTCAGTATTTCACAGACCTTGACTACGCAGATAACCTAGCTCTAACAGCTGATCTGATATGTGCCCTATCAAAAAATTTCTTTCTTCTTCCAATTTTGCTATACAATCTTGGGAGTTGATTGCGGTGTGGACTCTAGTGGGTCCAGGGTGATCACTAGGACCATGCCCAAGCTAGCCAAGCTGAGCCCAGGATAGTCTGGATCCACCCACACCCGCCCAGATCAAACCAAGACAGGCTCTTGACAATAGGCAATTAAACATAAGTTGTTGTCAAAATGATTAAATTGACTTTAATTGCCCTTAGTTAAGCCACTTATCTAATTACATCCCATCTCTTGTTGCATGGTTTATTATGGACTTGATTAATGCTAATTACCTGAAAGTCCAGGCTGCATTTCAGGGTTGTTCTGTGTGAGCTAATTAGACCTTGTTCTTTTCAGTACTCTCTAATGTGGCTAATCCAATGTCAGGTTTCAACTGACAATATATGTATTATAGAATGTTGAAAGATAACCATTAACAGACACACAGTTCACTCAGACAACATGCACAATATAATGAGCAAATACTGTGGTTCCAAAATTTGGACTTAGTGAAAGCTGTAGGGTTTGACTGCTTGGCGATGGCACAAGAAACTTATTTTGAGAAAATTATTCATGAAACATTCATTTTTTAATTATTTTTATTCTCCGCATGACATACTGAAATCCAAGAAAGGCAACTATTGTTGTAGCAGTAGCACACAATTCTGCAGAGCAAATTTATACATTCTATTGCATTTATTCATTTTTAATTAAGGCATAATTAATTTAGTGGTCATTTTTTTTTCTAAAACTTTACATTTTCAGATAAGTTCTGTAAGCGTCAAATTAAAGTTAAAATTAAGCTTAATAAATGGGGCAAGCTGCGTTTTTTAAAATGTCCATTTACATTTTTATAATGCTATTGACCTATATGATTTTCCTATTCCGTCGGAAAATGATGCAAACTACAGAAGTTTTCCTGAAAAAAACAAAAAATACGAGAAATGGATCGTGTCACTAAAATAAAAATAAGTAAAGAAAATAAAAAAGGTAAGGGGAGAGGAATTTTACAAAGTCAATAAGGAACATAGATTTCAAAGATTTCAATCAAATTGATAAAGGCTGACAATGGTTTCCAACATAGTTTTTCTTCAGAATTTTCTGATGGTTCATGCAACATTAAGATTTTGGATTTAACCCATTGAACTGCGTATGCCAATGTATTCTGGGGTGTTTTTAGTTAACTAATTTAACTGCAATGGTACAAATTGATAGGCCTATATCAATGGATAGTTCAGTGTTGAGTTTCAGGTGGTGTATGAGCCTTTGAAAGTTCGACTTTCATCTTTTATGACTTTCCCAACTTTCCTACAGACAGTTCCTTAAAGGGTCTGTAAGATGGCAGAATATGGTTGACACTGTCTTACATCTACAAACACCACACATAACGTGTGTGTTTTATTATCTTATTGTTTTAAGCACCTGCCTATTTGCAAAGAACGGTCATTATAAAACAACTCCCCTTTCAGGCGAAACACCTTGTCCAAGAGTATCCTGTACATTCATGACACACTTCCAACCGTGTCCTTGATCAGTCTCAATTAGTTAATAGGATAAAACACCCCTTAGACAAAACTCTATTGAACTACATGATTAAGGTACTTAACTCAATTACCTACTATTGATTTGAATGTTGGGAAGTGTTCTGGGTAATCAAAATGTCTTGGGCAGGACATGGACTTATTCCAAATGTCCACCCTGGCACACTAGGAATTTAGTAGGCTCAAACCCAGAACACACCCAAGATTCTATTGTTATATGGTCTGTGTCTCTACCAGAATTCTGGGCAGGTTAATGTCTTGGGTAGATTTTTTTTGATAGGGTGGGCAACCAAGATCTACTAACATCATTGAGGAAATGCTACAGACAAAGTCAGCCTACTTCTAAATGCCAAGAAGACATATATGACGTCGATGAGGAAGACTGATCATCAACCTATTGCACAACAGATGGTAGCAAAACTCAAAGAGGTCAAGGACTTCAATTTAGGGGGTCTATGTTGACTTCCTGTCCACAAAGGGACAAGATTGGAAGGGCCTGCAATAAACTACACCATCACTTTGGCAATCTCGTATTCCAATAATTGGAATTATTCAACCAAGCTAGCAATTCTTAGGCCTGTGTAAGAGAGTATCCTGTTATATGGATTTTATGAGAAATGGACCATGAAGAAAGAGCAGGAGAGACTGGATGGCACCTACACTGGGTGAGCACAAGACCAAGGCACAGATATATGGAGATATTCCCTCCAATTTCATCTTTGTTGCCCAACGCCGTGCACGATTTGGCCAGTACACTGTTACCTCGTGCGATTGATCAAGTAGTCTCAGACGTCACATGTTGGAGTTACCATGCCAAAACAGGGGTTCGTTGGCCCCTTAACTCATCGATAGAGACATCCAAGGATCCATATGACATCCCACGTAATGAAAACAGGGACATTTGGCGCTACATGGCTGAACAGATATCGGCTGTGGCCCATAGATAGATAGATAAAAGGTCATATAGGGGTCAATGGGTGTCATACTCTGAACACACACCCCATGAGTCGGTGGCTTTTCTGACCAAGCATAGGCTGCAATCGGCTCAAATGTTTAGGCAGAAGAGAACATATTAAGAACTTTACCCAAAAATGGAACAAAATGCCCCATTTTAATGGCACAAAGAGCTTGACACACTCTGTTAACACCCCATATGGTGCAACCGCTACTCGGACCATAGATAGGGGTCACAAGTAAGTGGTTGAGTGATTCTTCTAGCCGAATTTGGTTTCAGTGCATGTGACCTTTGAATCAATCTGTTAAACCTGAGATGGGTTTTGGGCCAGTGGATCTTCTGTCCAAGATTGGTGATATAGCAATGTATCTGTGACAGAAAAAAAAATTTATAGATGTTCAAAGAATGCCCGTTAAAAAACAAGTGTATAAGGTCTTGGCCACTCCCGTTTGTGTTATGGGGGGGTAGAGTCCACACGCGTACAGTCCCTCCCCCCGGGGCAACCCAAAAACTTCGGCAGTGGATTTCGAATTTTTAAACAAAACTACGGTCACTGATGGGGTACATCAACACGACACATAAAGGGAAAATGAAAACAGTTGTTCGAATTCAACATAATGGCCAACAACCAATGTTGCAACGCGCCACCCAATTCTCCCGCCAAAAAATGAAACACCACTTTCCTGTAAGAAAACCTTTTTCCATTTAAATTTGGTCAGAATGAGAACGAGGAATCATAAAAATAGAATTAGATCTTTCAACGCGATAGACATCGCGCTCTTTCTCCGGAACAAATAATGGAGGATTAACAGGCACGGGGGGGGGAACACATTCAGTCGAGATTAGATCACCCAGGCCCCCGGAGCAACCCCGTCGGACAACCCGGATTGGGCCCGTCCCAAAACCGCATCCAAGGGGGAAGATTTAGGGAAACATAACTCTTAGTGCAGGCATACGGCACCGGAGAAAACGGAGGCAAGAAGAATACCGTAACACTAGGGAGGACACGCGGGAACCCCTGGGGGAGACCCCCCCCCCCCCCACAAAAGATGGAAGACAACACATAGGTTACGTAGCGGCCGTGTGTAACACCCATTGATGCGACATGAAAATTGGGGGCTCACACTACAAGAAATGGACTACAGGATAAAAAAGGGGGCCCAAAAAACAAACAATGTTGGGTCCACATTGGGACCCCCCCCATACCTTACAATTGTTAATGCGCCAATCTGTGACACCCGATGCACCTGGACCATGGGTCTTCTGACTCATTTGGTTTGAAATTGGCCTAAAGAGTTGGCAGGAGAGAAACAATATTGCAACATTTTTAACAAATGACAGACAGACAAAGGACACACCATTTATTGTTTTAAACACTATAAATAATAAAATGTCTGAAAACACTATTAATTCTAAGAATTCACTCTGGCTATAACAAGGCGAACTTGTATTTTACGCGATGCGTAAAAATATGTCCCCGCCGAATGTCGCGATCACGAACAGGCGAGAACAGAAATCGAAAAACGCAAAACCCCCTGCGGCACAAAACTGCAGCAACACAAACAATCACTCTCCAACCCCCCACCAACACCCCGCAAATCCACACCCCCAAACACCACCCACGATCACAACACTCTGACACCAATCCACACACCCCCACCACCCCTTAACACCCTCAACCACCAACCACACACAACACCCGCCCCACCCCACTAACCCGTAAAATGCCACCCCCTTCCCAACACCCCACAAACACGCCACCCTCTCCCTAACACCCTGCAAGACCCTACCCTCCCCAACAACCTGAAACATTCCAACACCCGCAACACTCCACCCCTCCCCAACATCCCGCAACACCGCTCCCCAACATGTAACAACACACCCCAACACCATATAAACACACCCCCTCCTCCCAATGCCATGCAACACAACACCCCCTCCCCAACACCCCCAATACCAACCCCCTCCCAAAAAGCCACAACACCACACCCTCCCCAACACCATACATCCCCTCCCAACACCCTACCAGTTCCCTATGGCATAGTAGTCGCATGTACGAAGGAATTTTGCATATCCAACATACTGTTTCAGAGATACGCAATTACGCACATTTAATTAGCTCATTTGCTACCTAAGCGCATATCACATAACTTTAAAATTTAAAAAAAGACGTGCCCCCTGATCGGCTTCATGCAGCGCAAGAATTTGAGTATCCGAGGTTACACTTTCAAAAATATAGAAATTACGCTATTTATAATTTGAAATTCATTTGCCCAAAATACGCCCAAAATCTAATCAGGTCGAAACTTCATTTCCTTCCACCAAGTTACATCGTTTATATGCCTTAATGAACTCCAGAAAACCTTGTTACAGAGGCCTTGCAGGAAAATTGTCATAATTATGCAAATTAGATACTTAATTAGCATATTTCGCCAAATCTAATCAGGTGGAGAAATATCAACCACTTCTTTCCACCAGTTACATCATTGTCGCCCTTCGGAATTCAAGAAAATTTTTTTTTTCGGGTATACAACGTGGGTTCACATTTTTATCACCAGCGAACGAAAGGACGGACGCGAAGGAGGACGGACGAACGGAACGGACGGACTACAGACGCTCTCATTTCATAGTCCCTGTCCGAACTCGTTATATAGGTTTATTCTCTATTAACAAAAAGTAAAGGGGAGGACAAAAAGCTAAAGTGTGAGGACAAAGGATCATTTTTCAAAATCCACTAATTAGTTAATAGCAAAATTAGCTATATGATCATGATGCATGCATGCATGCAAGACTTGCATAATGCATCATACATGGCATGCATGCATTGCACACCGCGACATAAAACACACACAAAAAAAATACAGGTACACACCACATGTATACAAATGGTTTCTTGGTATTTGCTCTGAGCAAAACAGATTTGTTCAATTCTTATTTTTGACATTTGTTTTACAACCACACACATAAGGTAGGCACACACTTGGCACACACCTACACACCTGATGACAGCCAAAGAGACGAGCACAGACACACATCAGACTGGGGGACAACATCACATGACACACATCACCTCACACATACACACACAACCGGAAAGGTTGTAGTGGATCAGGGAAATAGCAGACATTTATTTTAAATTGAGAAAGAAATAGTTTGGATTTTTACAGGGGTAGCAGATATTAATTATTATACTATGAAGCAGTCACTTAGTGTCAAATTATATTGATAAATTAAGGGCATTGAACGGGCTAAGGAAAAAATACAAGTGTACCATTTTGAGGAAATATAAACCATATTTAAATTACTCTGTATGAAATGTACATTTATTAATGATATGCAAAAGGTACAACGACCAGAGGTATAGTGTGTTACAACAACAGACATAGATGCTGTCAT
>JAMKCH010011384.1:0-35203 GCA_023653785.1 Ophioderma brevispina
AGTTTACTTACTGGAAATAAATGAGGTTATTCGGAAATATGGAAGAGGCCATATATTTTAATCAGAACAGCAGCGCTGTTCTTTTTAATTTCATATCGAAATATGAAATTATAATTTTCGTTTTCTGAGAGACGTATACAACCGCAGAGATAGACTGATTGATATATCGGATGGATCAGTGGAAATGGATGAATGAATGGATTGATGGATGATGGATGGATTGATGTTGGATGGATGATTTTTGATTGGATGGATGGATGATCTACGGACGGACAGATGGGGGTGATGGATGTGTGTCCGTCCGTCCTCCGTTGCCGGCCGTCCATCACATCCTTCCATCCATCCATCATCCGTCCACCCATCCATCCGTCCGTCCATCCATCCCATCCCTCCATCCGGACAAATTGAACGGAGTATGACAGACGGACGGGCGGACGGTGTCCTCTGGAGCATGTGATACAAGCATTTTGCATCAAACATTAAAACGTAAAATTGAATCAACTTTGGGAATAATTTTTTCTTTCTTAATTTAAGGTGCTGGCTCCCCCGTTAACACATAATATTTTTCTTGTTTCCTGGAAAAGTCATCGCACTACCAAAAACTACAAATGTTATGTTAATCCCATATACCATTTTAACGTGAGCAGTAATTTTATAATACATTACATAAGCCTAAAGATCACTAATTCACTATCATTCTCGGTACCGTAAACAATCCATATTTATACTTGGAGCATCTAAATAGGGTTCCAGCTAAAATATTTTGCAGATAAAATTAGAAAAGCACACACTTTCTAGTACTATCAAGATCTCAGGTTCGATGGTGTTAGTGGTAGAATCAAGGTTGAGGATCGGATATCCAGGACTCATATATAACACAGAGTTACTAGACTCACGAAAATGCTACTTAACAACAGAACTCCACCAATTAGAAAAATATAAGATGGCTTCTTGAGTGTAATGCCATACTTTATCGCCCTAGATATAAAAAATATAGTCGAGCAAAGATGAGTGAGCCGGTATGGAACGGAAGCGATACGGTAAACTTTGAAATTGAAGTTCAATATTAGGACGCTTCAGGAAACATATTTCGGCCTTTGCTCTTGGCTATTGTTGTACGGTAATATCAATGAATAGCATTGACTAACCCAAGACAACCACATTACCAAATGCACAAGGAATCTGGCACTGCACGAATGTTGCATGGTTGCAAAACAGAGTTCTAAAAGTGCTAGAAAAGAAATACGCAGTATTTGGCCCTTGGATCACGCAAACAAAACACCATTTGTAGAGTCTTCGATATATTGGATTAACTTTCACAAAATATAAAACTTTCCGATATATTTGGCGGGAAATCGAGCTACATTTAACTTTCCCATTGTAATGTACGTGGGTAGGATTTTTCAGTGAATGAATCCTTTAGTGAGCTAACTCTGTGAGCGCGAAGATCTCTGTCACTCGATTAATCGCTAGGTATCAAATCGTGCCGTCAAAGACTTGATACTTGAACGAGCAACAGGTTTGCCGATGGCATAAGTACCCGCACGCTGGAACCATGCATTTTATTGAAAGTAAGTATGATTTTTTAAAGGTGTGATTCTTGATTTTAACCACCTTTTGTTTGCTTGTGGTTCATAGTATAAACTAAGAAGATTAAAATATCAAAATTTGCAGTTGGTTCTGCTTGCGGCGTTTATGTTTAAGTAGTATGTTTGTATAAACTGTAATCATGGTAATACAACTGAAAACGCCAGAATTTCTGCAAAATAGGACTGCAGCTAACGTTCAGATATTAAAAATTGGTTAAGCAAGGAGTAAAATAAGGACTTTGGGACCACAATACGGTCTTTTTAAGATGAGTGTAACTGTATTATTATCATTTCATGTTCATCCCTTTCAATGTGATAGGTAGGTGAAGCAATCACCTAAGAATCAATGAATAGTTCAGTCAATTCGGAGAGGTTAACGCAATTTAGTCGTGGCGGGTTACCAATGCGCAGACGACAATTTTGACTGTGACTCAACTTCGGCATACGCGACTAATAGAGTCTTCTGCTGACACAATCAAGGGCGCTACCTAAAATTTCAATGATCAATTATCATGGCGTGTGTGTATAGGTATATCAGAAATTAATCAATTTTGATAGATAGAAAACCAAATTATCGTCTTCTAAGTTCAGAAAGCGTAAAATAGCAGCGATTAGTGTAGCGAACGTCGCAGCGAGGGAAGCGCTAGCCAGTCAGTGCTGACTGCAATCTAATCGCCTGCGTCTCTGTTTCACCATTTACGTAAGCTTGATGCCTTATCTACGTCAGTACTTTTGTTTTTGTGTGCCCACTTTCGTCCCACCAATGTACCACCTTTACATCCTGTGAGGGCTACTCTACTTCACCCCCCCTGTCCCTAGCCTAACCTTTTTTTACCCGCCAACAAATATTGAAACAACATGACCTTGTTTACCCCCAAACCAAACTCCAACTGATGTTAACGAGGAAGTGTGAAAAAAAGTTGCAACATTACAAAATTCCTAGAAAATATTAATCCCCATACGCAGAAGAAGATACGAGTCCGGTAACATCCTTCTAGTTGGTGATAATCATCGGATAGTCGGAAAGAAAACGAACAAAGAAAAGAAAAAATTAAAACCAAACATTCCAACGTTTTTTGAACCCATCCTGGCCCTCTTAAACTCGGTGAACACCAATAAAAATTCAGTCGTGCAGGATAGGAAACCACTTAAGGGGGGGGGGGGGGTATGGGGTCTGAAGCAGTGAACTTTGAAATGATTTTTCTTAATTTTCCTAAATAGTGGTAGATACATGTTATATATCATATTGTAGCCCATGTCACAAAGTTTTAAAATCCCAGAAAATTTTTGCTCTGGTTGCCCATGGTAACCCCGTAAGAGGCCTCTGATTGGCTAAACACTAGGAACGAATGTAACTAAATAACTAAACTTGCTACTTGGGACGAAACTTGGGTGACATATCCAGGAGGTAACTCGGTTGAACCAAGGAAGCCGGATTTTTAAATACCGTGGCCATGGCCAACCGCAATCGAACAATCGCATAATTTCATGGCGTACTTTGAATTTGAACACAATTTTGAAAATCGGCTTCATGGTTCACTCGGCTTATAATTTTCTTTAATATGTGTGCCAAATTTCATGTTCATAGCATGTAGCGTATTCTAGTTACGTGCGTTCTCGTTTTGGATGTTTGCGTCTTTTAAACAAACGATTTATAGGCCTCGAAACATTTAGACAAAATTGGAGGGCGCTTTGATTTTAAATCTAGGAATTATTTTTTTAAATTTCACTTTATACGAATTATCATCATTATTAATGAAGAATCATCGAACAAATAGGTGCATCCATTGTCCCTGTAATAATTTTTAAAATATTTTCTTAAATATCGCCGGGTGGAAAACACATAAAATCATAAAATCACTTACTCATTGACATTTAATAACTTTAAATTATGGAAAGGATTATATAAGTATTCATACTTCAACGTAGCCCAAATGAATGTTTTAAAGAGTTCATAAAATCATATCTTTAAAATATCTTAAATATAACCCCTTGAATTTTTCACATTATAAATCAAGAGATGGATGCATTTTGGCAAATTTCGCGTACACTATTTGACTTTGATCAGCCATATATCGGGAACCGAATGTCGATGCGATCGGAATAAAAAGCATTGTGTAGATACAGTCTAAACAATTTAGCCATTGCATTATATAATTTTCTGGATAGAACAATTTTTTTATCATATAAGAACCCATACCCCCCCCCCCTTAACTGTATCATGCAACTGCCGTGTCAAATGCACTACTGAGATCAGCGGCCCATCGTATTTGTTACCGATACGGCGTCCCATGCCCTACATTGGAACGAAAATATGCCATTAATAATGGCGGATAACTTATCTGTAGGGCAGAGATTGTTGGTGTAAGGGTTTCTCACAGACATTAGAACCCCACTTGCATAAATTCCTAAGAAAATTGGTATAGAAAGAGTCGAGACTCTTCAGGTTGGCTTTGAAGATAGTGCAATGATTTGGCGAGTTAAACAAGTTATACGACATTAAAACTGTGATTCGTAACTGAACATCCGATCCTGTAAATTTGGTACAACAGGACAGCTTAGAGTTTTTATTTCCATGGTTCAAATAAGTAACACATCTCCATATGACGTCACTTTGGGATCACCTGTACTTACCTTTACACGGTGGATGTTTGGTTGGATGAAAAGCGAGCAGAAAAATGTCCATTGACCATTACATTAAAATAAATTGGCACCAAAGAAGGTGGTTTTAGCAAGCCGGGGAAACCTGAGAGGTGGTAATACTTCGGTAGACGAGGGTGGATTAAACAAATTATTAATCGTTTTAATCAAGTTATTATTGGTATAGCAAGGCTGGCTGAGGCATTTTTCTTTCATTTTTAATTCGCGTGTGTAGTGAATGAAGATTTTCTCAATCTTTTGGATATGAACCAGACGGGTCGCGTTACTGTAAATATCAACTTAGGGTTAGTCAAAAAGTCATCACAAGCAACCAGAACATCCAGTGCATGTGTGTGCTTAATGCTATTCAACCGCATGATAGCGCCCGGCGTAGAAGTATTTATAGTCAGCGTACTCATAGTCCAGGTACAATGGTAAAGAATAGGCACTCGATTCAGTGACTCTTCACGCAACATTAGTGTCACGCGTTATTACGTTGTCTATATGGAGCCCGGACTGTGACTTTCCACTGGGATACCTGCCACCAGGGTTATACAAAGTGCGGGAATGCCCCAAAGTTTTCCCTGATGCTTAAAATTGATACGATCAGAAAAGTAGCGCCAAATGTTCCAAAGTAATGCCACATATAACACTACTACAGGGTGACCCAATAAAAAACTTTACCCAAAATTGAAGTGATATCGTTCCACTTTTTAAATTTGATATCTGGGATTTATTTTATCGAATCCATTTATTCCACTGGTATGTAGCACAACTGCAGACTTTGTCCATGGATATTCCTGATGGAATGATAAGTACACCATTACAAGTACACTGTTACCCAAAAAAATGTCCGTGGGGCAAATTTACGGAAATTTTGGCAGCAGTATTTCCAGTCATTTGGGTTAGGGTAATTTACAGAAATATCTGTCAAATAACGGGGGGAACTTTGACAGTAATTTGACAGAAATTTGTCTCATATTATGAAAAAAATGTATGTATTGTAACAGAATTTTTCCGTAATGTAACTTACGGAACCAAAAAAAAAAAGTCCGGAAATATTGCTGCCAGAAATTTTTGAAAATATTTCCGTAAATTTAACATTTTTAGCCCTATTTTTGATGTTTTTTGTTCTTTTATTTTTATTGGTTTTCTAAAACAGATTTTCGGTAAATTTATACTAAAGAGAAGCCCTTGAAAGCTTCATTGCAAAGATCTCTCGTTTTGGTTTGCTTTTTCTAACCTTCCGAAAATCTGTTTTTCTTAATTTACGGAAATTTTAACAGTGTACACAATTGGGATTCCCATGCTATCATGAGAAGACCAATGAAGCTCCGTGGACAAGTCTGTTGCTGAATTATTGTTCAGTGGACCCAATATTTAGAACCACTCAACCAAAAGAAAACACTGGTGCAGGCAAGATATCAAATTAAAAAAAAAGCTGGAACAAATATCACTTTCATGGGGTATTTTTATTGGTCACCCTGTTTATAGTAGGGTTATAAATGATAATTCATCATGTTTTCGCGATATTTGGGGAAGATATTTTTCTATAGTTTGAAGGATGCTGAATCAGACTTATGGGTCCAACCTCTGGGAAATGTGGGGAATTTTGTGAAATGGGGGATGGGGGATTGTACAGGTAAATTTTGAAATCAGCTCTAATGTTGTGTTTTAATGCACACCAATATATTGGTCTCGTTATAAGGATTAAATAAGGTATAGTTTGTCTAGGTTCCTACCTTAAACTAAACAGGTAAAAAATAATTAATGTTCAAGGTCATCCTGGTCATCGATATTGTTGAAACTTATTTTACAATGTGGGGCATTTGGTTGCGTAATTAGCGGGCAAAATTTAACAAGGGTCTACATGGGCTATATAAAGAATTAATCTAAGAAATCAACAAATCAGGCTCAATAGACCACATTGGACAGGAAGACGTGCCACTGACTGAAAAAGGCAGGAGTATTGGAGAGATGAAAACCATTTCACCAGGGAAGTTATCTGGACAAGTTCAACCCATACGTTGAAAATAAAATAATATTGATAAAAAATGATATTTTCTTAGTGATATTTTGCATTAAAAACTGTATGGCATTCAATGGAATATTACAAATAAATATTCAGCATTTACATTTGTCAATGTCAAATTTAAAATATTCTCAAACGGGCACCTAAAGCAACACTTCTGTCGTTATTGACATTATTACATTTTGCAACAGTCGCCACTTTCCATTCACTACGTTCACATAGGATTTTGCGAAGTCCCTATGAAATTATTTTTCAGGTATGTTTTCACAAATTCTTCAATAACGCAAGGGTTTGTGGGAATTAATGGTTATGTGTGCAAACATAATCTCCAAATTCATACTTCAAGCTAGAAAATGTCGATAGTTTTCTCAAATTAAAGCTCTTAATTCACTTTTTCTCACTGTAGTACAGCATTTTCTGATTCTTGGCAAAAAGTTCCCTTTACGTTATCCCATTCTCTGCTACCACTGAAATGTCACGGTGCTGCACCATTATCTTGTTTATAAAGTAATAAAACAATCAAACTTCAAAATTTTACAAAATCAAACTTCAAAATCACAATCTTTATAATGTTCACTATTACTCTTTCCAATCAATATTCAAAACAAATCCACTGATTTTCAGCTTGTCGCTTCGAAATGACATATCCATCTAATATTCTCACTATTATCCCTTAATACAAACTCATTAAGGCAATTTAAAGAAATCACATTTCACTGTCGATAAATATAGCTAGTTGTGCCTGTTCGTTTAATAATATGCGCTTCAATCAATCAAGTCGTGTTAAAATTGATGTGCCCATGTGTCTATATAAATTGATATCATTAACAGAATGTAGGTCACGTAGCTCTCAAAGTTTTAAAATCAACTCTGAACATCTCACAATAGTGTAGTCGCTTCAATTTCTTGATCTGGTATTTCTTTAACAAAATCTTTAATACATAATGCTATTAGAAGGAATTTTAATGTCAAATTCAATTCTAAAAAAGCAAAGAATCACTTTCGATGTGTCGTTGAAAGTTTATTCAGTAATTATTTTTTTATCTCGAATGCTTCTGTCCTAGACACGACTGTCATATCTAAATTGCATATGTCAACGGACGATAAAATACAAGTGTTTTTATCAAATTCATGGTACTCATCTAAGCAAGATAGAATTATGGAATAAATTATTAGCGTGAGAACCTACTTAGAAAGGTACACGTATAACAGCAGCCGATCCTATGGCAAGCCGGATGTATAATAATTAGAGTATAAAAGATACGAATTATTGTTTTGCCGATCTATCGTGTCATGTTGAATGGGCAGTCCATGTCGGCGCATTCGATAAATATAGGCACAACAAATCCTATCTTTTATTCTCATTCCGCTTTCGTTTTGTGTTAATCACCAGAAATATTTTCTATTTCAATAAAATATATCAATTCTATCAGTTAAAAATGGCAAAATTTTTACCCACTGTGCTGTGGCGAACCAACTCGTACTAGGCGCGTGCACTGCGTAACTTTATACGCGACTTGCGCGGCGACGCACTATTTAATCTCGTCTCATATTAGATAGGTAACGACCAATAATATTACGTGTTTGCGTGCTAAACCCTGCCCACTGAATAAGAATTCGAAGAAACACCGTTTAAATCTCCGATAAACTGTGTATGGTTTTGTCGAAAAACAATGTTTTTCCTTTGATAAACCCTATTTACCGACAAAGAACACTGTTTATCAACTGAGAAACCGTTTTATCGATAACCATGTCTATCGATAAACCGAGGTTATCGAAAAACTTGGTTGAAAAACAGTTTTTCGAAAAACCTATATTTATCGCCGATAAACTGAGCTTATCAAAACAGAAAAAAAATGTTTATTATTTGATAAACATATTTTTCTTTCAAAAAAAACCATTGTTTTTCGCTAGATAAACATTGATTTCTTGCAAAAAATAGTGTTTTCGATCGATACAGGCGATAAACAGTGTTCTCGAATTATTGTACATCTAGCTTCCCATACGACCTTTACCACGTTGGCAAACCGAACGTATGTTACTAAAACAAAATTATATTTACTCAATTTGAATAAAATTGACATTGACATTGATGACGTGTTTATATTATAATCATATATATTGCTGAGTAATATTGACTTGCTACAATCTTAATATAATTCAAGAAACCATGTATGTATGTTTGTCCCTCGATCACGCCTTCACTATTTCGTCAATGTTCGCCTTTTCATCACGTATAGTTCTATATAGTGGAAATGTTCTAACGGAGATAAAAAGGTTAAACACTGAGAATTATACGGGTGGAATATCGACGTTTTATTAAATATTATTTAGAAAATGGGAACCTCGTGAGCTACAGGATTAAAAATGGTCAATGATGCGTCATGTTATTTCGCTTTAATTTGGTTCTGGTATGACGAAAACAACGGGTTAGGACACGGGAATTGTTTTGAGCAGAAAAAATTAAAACGTACGGAAAGTATCATTAGGGGATTAAATATTGGCGTTTCCTTAGAAAACGGTAACTACATGAGCTACAGGATATGACGTGAACTTGAGTAATTAAACATTTTAAGAATACCGAATGTTGTGACGGGGGGGGGGGGCCTTAACTTCAGGATGACGGGTAATTTATACTGGAGTTTGAGGGGTTGTCACAATTTACTGTGTGATGTGTATTTCGCTGGTGTGGTTCCGTGGTGTCGTCATAGTATATCACTTCTTCAGTGAACGCTTATGTTTCAGTGATCGCTTCCATTTCAGTGATCGCTCCCGTTCACTCATCTAGCGGGAGTCCGCGCGAAGCGCGGGCCTCCCGCTAGTAACAGATAATAGAAGAAACAGATGATCAACTTGTCTCCTTTCTTTGATTCCATGTTTGTCGATCCCGGTCGAAATACTGAAGTTGTAATATAAATCCATACGCGAGAGTATTTTGATCAAACGAACAAGATACCGAAATCTGAACATAGGGGCATAATACACAGATATGGATGTCTGTCAGCGACTCCCTACTGTGCGTGGCGCCAGGTGGTTGGTAGAATTTCTGCAGGGGTCAAAATGTTGTTCTCATTATGTTGTACTTTTACAATGCTAAGGTAAAATGGCGCTCGTTTCAAATAGGCCAACCCAACAATTTACAAGACGGCCGTATTGGGAATGGATGGTGATCCCCTTAATGATCCCTTGAGGTGACTTGACCTTTGACCCCTGTAACTTCACCAATATGTCAGAAATGTCATTAAATGTATTCTTACGTGTTAACAACTTTACAAGGATCAATATTATTGAGTTTCAACTAAATCCAAGCATGTCAGGGATTTGACCTTTGCACCTCTATAACGTGTTTTTTTTTTTTTTTTTTTTCAGTGATCGCTCCCGTTCACTCATCTAGCGGGAGTCCGCGCGAAGCGCGGGCCTCCCGCTAGTAACAGATAATAGAAGAAACAGATGATCAACTTGTCTCCTTTCTTTGATTCCATGTTTGTCGATCCCGGTCGAAATACTGAAGTTGTAATATAAATCCATACGCGAGAGTATTTTGATCAAACGAACAAGATACCGAAATCTGAACATAGGGGCATAATACACAGATATGGATGTCTGTCAGCGACTCCCTACTGTGCGTGGCGCCAGGTGGTTGGTAGAATTTCTGCAGGGGTCAAAATGTTGTTCTCATTATGTTGTACTTTTACAATGCTAAGGTAAAATGGCGCTCGTTTCAAATAGGCCAACCCAACAGGTGTAGCTATCATAATAATTGAACCAACATAGTTCCCGTCCCCGTACGGTATTTCTTTATAAAATTAATACTGGGTTGGTTATCAATTTCTTTTTTATTATCTATGCGATAATTAGTGTTAACACATAAACCTATGACACGTTTCTGTTATCTTTAGTGTCTTCTTGTAAATGGCGGAAAATCCAGCTGAAGGCCTTTTCCCCCTCCTCTTTATCAACCGCTT
This sequence comes from Ophioderma brevispina, assembly GCA_023653785.1. Lineage (NCBI taxonomy): Eukaryota > Metazoa > Echinodermata > Ophiuroidea > Amphilepidida > Ophiodermatidae > Ophioderma > Ophioderma brevispina. Next base: position 10,227 of record JAMKCH010011384.1, read on the forward strand.
TAATTTAGTCATTCGGCGTTTTCAGATAGTATGAACAAGAAGCTGTTTAGTGTCGGTGGACAAGTCTGATATGGCATGTTCTAAAAGTCGATGCAAAGTTTTCTTGAGTTTTTGCGTAAAGGACGTAAGCAGATATTTATTGTACAGGTCCGAATCCATTTTGATGCCGATTTCCTCCACTTCGCCTCGACTCAGAAGCGCGAATGTCAATTATCGTTCTACAGCAATATCGATTACACTCTTCAAACAAAAAGATCCCGGATGATTGAAAAATAATTTCCATGATGCCAGGCCATCCCATAACATAAAAAATGGAGTATTGCCGGAAACTTTCTTTCGTTTTTCTGCTTTCACTTCCTTGAAAGCGCTCTGCGACGCCTTTGATGACTGACATTTTTCGAGCTATATAACATCAATAAATCTGATGCAGAAAAAAAATACAAGGATACGGTGAAATTACATAGAGCTGGTGACGCGTGTCGAACGTTGCGAATAACTCGTAAATCACGTAAACTAATTTCCGGTGTATGTAGATGCGATCGCATTTTTCAAAGTTATCACGGAGCAGGGACAGAGTATTTGGATTCACGTCCTATACCATCCCAATATCTCCGCAGATTAATTTTTGATCTACATGGCTCCACGTTCTGGGATCAATATGTTCTTGTCAAACTTTTTGCAGGAAAAAACGGCCATATTTGTTCCCGATTGCGCCCCATTTCCGAAAGTGGGCGCCTTTCTAGCCTAAATCACCGATTGGTGTAATATCTCGAAACATGGTCGTCGGTTAACAACAACAACACTAGAATGAAAAAATCGATTCTCCACAAACAATCTTTATACGCGAGCGCTAAGCGAAGCTCTTACGTACGTAGGTATAAAGTGAGAATATTAACTATTGGCAATACAAATGTAGCCCTGGAGCTAGCACACATTTGTAACACCTCTCAAGTACAAAAAGGTGAGTGATTAAATATGTTTACAGAACTGACCGGACCCATGAAACGAACGCGATTTCTTTTAAGTCCGCAAGTGTGGCTAAAGGAGAGTGGGCCCAAACAACGCAAAGTTTGTACAGGGGTCAAATTTTTTAAAATCGATCAATCATGTTTGAAAGCACACCTTGTTCTTTGTCGAACCATAAGGATTCAGAAGGTATAGTTTGTTAATATGTAGCAGCTAAAGTTTCCAGAGTTATGGCTAAAAACAGCAAAAATCAATAATAAGGGTCATTTTTCATCAGTTTGTACAGGGGTCAAATTTTCAAGTTGCCCCAATTGATAAAAAATGGTGCAAATTATTGGTGGAGTTCATAGCTAACCTAAGGGGATGTTTTGACTGTCTTAAATGCTTAGTTTCCCGTGTATGGGCACAAGAAGGTCAACGTCCTTGCATTCAATGGGCTTGATCTTGTTACCCCCCTCCTTTCTTAGCAAGCTTTGAGACACTCAAACTATTCCTTTAATTTTTATCCTATGAGCTTCCACCAATAATTTGCACCATTTTTTTATCCAAATCGGAGCAATTTTTAAATTTGACCCCTGTACAACTGCAATTGACCTTTTTATTGATTTTTGCTGTTTTTAGCCTATAACTCTAAACTTTAGGCTGTACTATTACAAACTATATTTTCTGATCCTATGATTAGACCATAACGTGGTGTGCCTTTTTCACATGATTGGATCAATTTAAAAATTTACCCCTTACAAAACTTTGTTTTGGCCCCCTCTCCTTAAGGCGCCCTGTGGCGGCACTTAAGAATCACGGTTTAGGGGTTCCTGTCCTCTGTCAGCATATTTTAATCACTCAAACCTTTGTAACCCAACCTGAGATGTGTTACAAATGTGTGCTCGCTCCTGGGTTAATGGTGAGGCCCATCTCTCTGTCATTGGCGTTTGGTCCAGACTCCCTCATATAATGTTGCCTGTGGGGGTTCGCCACTCCGCCCGCACAGCGAGTCTGTTTTTCGCCCATTCCCAGCATAAGCGGTACCCATTATACTCCTGGGTGGAGAGAGGTAAGCGAGGCAAAGGCCTTAAATTGCCCAAGTGCACAACACATTGTCGACAGCGGGGCTCGAACGCCACAATCATATGCTTTGAGGCCGAGCGCATGATCCACTGCCCACATGTGCTCCCATCTATTATACCAGATCAACCTACTAAACTTCCGCTATTCGGGGAATTTGATAAACGTCCACCACGCTGTTCATCCAACTTCACGCATACATACGGCATTTATCGAGAGAGGTGTCTTATGTCGCTTACGGCGGCCTTTAAAGAGCATGAACTATGACTTAAAATCATTCTAAACATTGAGATTGTTTACGCAATTCATTGGTTCCTACCGTGTGATATTCCGACGATATCACACGGTACAGCGCGTACTCGTCGGCGCGATACGCAATACGCATGCTCGGGCCAATCGAATGCACAGAGTAACAGTGGACTGATCGATTTAAAATGCTCGGGTAGTTCGTTGATAAAAGTCGACCATAATTTTTAGATATATGTTTCTAACAGCTTCTTATTTTGATGAAAGTGTTAAAAGAATGAGAATAAAGGTATTGTTTTTTTTTGAGCCTCCTGCCGTGTGTCTATCGTGTCATATCACACGGGCGACAGCCACTATTTTTAGCTAAACAACTCGGCTGCGGCCTCGTTGTTCTACTCAAAATAAGTGCTGTCGCCCGTGTGATATGACACGATAGACACACCAAGGCTAAAAACATACCTTTATTCTCTAGTCATATTCCCATCCAACACAATTGTTTCCAGGCGTTTTGGTTCACCATATATTTTTTGTGATACCTTCTTACATCTTTTACATAGACTTCATAAACACATCGTCGGGATCAAATGTACTACCGTGACTGTTTCTATAAGATCGCTCTCTGGTGTAATACTCGCATAAAAAGAAGGTTGGAAAATAAAAGTAAAACAGAAAAAAAGATACTTACTCAAATTCAAATCGCCCTTAGAGCACTTACCGAGAATATTTCGAGGGTTTGAAAACTTGATTTTTATATCGTGCACAACAGAAAAACAAGGGTCGTCATCTTAATCTTATTAAGTTTATTAATTCAGGTAGTGCTTAATACGTTTGCGTTATATGTATACAAATATGCAAGCAAAAAACGGAATACGAAAAAATAAAATAATGAGGAGCTGCTTTCTGGAAATGACCTAGTGTCTCTTAAAGAGTAGCAGAGTAAGCATGATTGTATTAAAAATGGAACAAAAGCTGCCACTAAAAACGAAAGAAAAAAAAGACACTCTAGAAAAAAAACCTTTTAGACCTGTTTGTTTCCAGCATGTAGCCCAAATACCAAAATGATTAATTTATTTTTGTTTTAAATCCACTAATTTGGCATCACTTATATTTGAAATATATATTTAAGGCATTTTTCCCACAAATCTAATTTTCTCAGTTTATCAGATAATACAAATGGAATGCGGTAAACATTGCTCCAAAATACACGCGGCCTATGTACACCAAGTCGTGCATTACGACACAACCAACGGGATCCAACGATTACGCAGGGGAGTTTCCGTAACCTGACCCATCTGACACACTTATGAATTCGGAAACCTTAACGGAATAAACATGTTCTTTATTCCGTGAAGGATTTTTGAATTTATAAGTGTGTCAGAGAAATATAAAAAGTTCTGTACTTTATGCTACGCCTAGGGATTGCTGATGGTAAGTCCAAAATACGAAATTCAATTACAGTGAAACTGCAGGTAAAGCTTTTGAATTATTTCTCGGACCGCTTCCATATTTTAAAGCCGCATAATGATTTTTGAACTATCCAATTTTTTTTAATCTAGAACATGAATCGCTCCATGACGAGCGAGTCAGTCTCATTATCTTCTTTGACTCTTACAAGTTTAATGCGACCTAGATACTCCACCCACAGTGCAGCATCTGCATTTACAGCAGTCAACCAATCAGAATGAGGCTAATTTCATTTAAATAAATTATGTATACTATTCATCAGAAGAAACATGGCACAATCATGAATGTCAGCTATTAACTACCGGGATGTTCCGGAAAGATATTGCGCAGTGTAATCTTTGTAATGAAAATACCATCTTAAAATTCTCAATTTAAGGGGAAAAAACTAATGTAAACGAAGTTGCATTTTAATTACCGATTTTTTAATAATCGTAGTCCTTAACGGTACAGCTAGATATTTTTGCATATCAGATGTCCCTAAAACTGATCCAATGATTTTCTTAAAGTTAATACCCATTTGGAAGAGATAAGCTTAAAAATGATTTCTTTGGTACATAAATTGTGGAATTTGTGATTTGGTACTTGCTCCAAAACAAAATTTCAGAAACATAAGTAATTTAAATTCGCTTTTGTTTTCGCCTTTTGAGAGATAACTGCGTGTAGCCAAAAAGTAAGAAATATATTGGTATCATACTGCTACTGGATGGTATTAGATAGTACTGGCTGTAATGTGCTGGTGTAGAGTGTACAATAGAGGTTGTGGCTGCTCTCACATCTATTATTCCCATCACTTCACTCTTCCCATGGTTGTTTAAATGGACATTTCGTGATCCACAGCCTCGTCCCCCAACCTGATTTTCCCCAAAGAAATTGAGATTTTTATATCATCTGAACTGTTGGCCTAAGTATAGTATGTTTCCTTAATCTTACGTGTAAATTCGATCTACTCTAGAAGAAATTCGTAATTACGCATTTTCTGTCCTTAGAAATTACTACCCAGTGACCTTTGGGGCAACGCGATAAACCAACTTCACCCATAATATCAAAACGCAGCCTCAGAATCAACAAAAATAAAGAATCACGAAATGCACCTTTAAACAATGACAAATAATACATGTTTCTAATTAATAGTAGGGTCATAAATGATAATCCTATTCTCGAAGTTTGGAGAAGAAGGTTTGAAGATGTTTCTCAATAGTTTGAAGAAGCCTGAATCAGAATATTTGGGTCCAACCTGTGGAAAATGTGGGGAATTTGGTAGAATAAGGGATAAAATTAGCACTTGTAAATCGTGAAATCATTTCAAATTGTGTTTCAATGTACACCAATAATTGGTCTCGTTATAAGGATTAAAAAAACCTAATGTAGTCTGTATAGGTTCCGATCTTTAGTTGCACAGGCACAGCCCTATTAAGTTTCAAGGTCATCATGGGGTACATCTTACCAAACTATCCGATTTTGTTGAAACTGATGTCAAATTGTTCGCCTTGCCTTATTGAACAATGTTTGATATTTGGTTGCGTAATTAGTGGACAAAATGAAATAAATTTTACTTGGTTTGTAGGGATTAGCAAAACTTACCCTCAAAATTGAACGCAGAACTCTCACCTAAGGAGTTAAAATATATTTCTGTTTTAGTATGACCAGACAATAATTTTACACAAGTTTGAACAAAATCTCAGCATTGCATAATTTTTACCCCAGGCTCTAGGATGGCCAATAACCTTACCAGGGCTGTAGCCGTACATCTTAAGGTAGATACCTAGACAAACTATGCCTTTTTAATCCTTATAATGAACATTGAAACGCAATTTGACTTGATTTCAAATGTACCCCTGTACTAATTTTCCCCCCCTTATTTAACAATGTTCCCCACGCTTTTTCCAGAAGTTGACCCAACAATTCTGATTTAGCATCCTTCAAACTACAGAAAGACATCTTGAAACCGTCTTCCCCAAATTTCAAGAACAGGTTCTCGTTTATAACCCTACTAAAACGAGCACTTGAATTAATAGGGATATATTGTGCTACCACTACAATACTTCATTTCCATGCCGTAATGTATTGCACTGCAGTGCTGAGTGTAAATACCTCTAACAAATAGCATTTTCAAGAGGATTACGGTTTTTAATAGAAAAATGAAATATTTACACGTTTTTACGGAATTTGAAATTTAAAGCGCGCTACTCGATGCCAATCAACTTCAGATCTTTCTTGACATGCTTGATGAATGCGGTTGTATTTTCTTAAGGGATCGTATTTTTCTTCTTTTGCTCTCTCTCTCTCTCTCTTTCTCTCTCTCTCTCCATCTCCCCCCCCCACTCTCTCTCTCTCCTCTCCCTCAATCTTGCAACACCTAAAACACGTAAAGGTTTTGCAGCTCCAATAATTTTAATTCAATGATTTATTGTCTTAAATGTCAAATGTAAGGCCTCACGAGAGACTTCTGTAGTGTACCGGAGTCCATCAACACGCCATAAATAATACAGATATAGCATTATATACAGATGCAGAACCCTAGTTAGCCCTTCTTATCCATTAGAACAATACCGAATTACCAGCTACCTAATTACTTGAAGGTCGAGAGGACACGTATTAACGATTTGCTTATTCTGAACACGTGGCTTAAAAACACCTATTCTTATTCGGCTCTGAAAGGGAAATCTATTTATATGGTATGTCTTAGTGTTAACATTTGAACAGGAATTTCGACGAATTTCTAGATAATCAAGGTACGGTTATCTTGTTTTTTTGTCCACCAACAATGACCATATGAACATGCTCTTAAAACGTCTTTTAGGGTGCTTCCGGGGCTCCTGATTCTTTCATCACAGCAAAATTCCAACGGTAGATACAAAACAATTTGAAGGTTGTTTTCAGATATTTTGAAAATTTTGAGATATTTACTCATTTGTCTTTTCGAGTTTGAAATTTAATACATTCTTTTTGGTTTAAATATACTTTCCTTCTGGTGTAGAAATGCACCTCATATATACTAGGATAGATCAAATTCTGCATCCCTTTGTCAATATTTGACAACACTCAAAGAGACACTCCTTTTAACGAAATTGGCGATTGAATATCGCAAATCCGAGATACCGCCACTTTTACATGTGAACAACCTGTTTAAGTCATTAAATTACACAATCGGTAACATGTATTGCTGCGTCAGAGTTAGAGCAAATACGAGCATTAAGATGTGAACATTTTAAAGATCGAACACGTACTGCTAACATTCCAAAAGTAAATGACCTAGAAGATTCCCTATTCCCGATTTGCCTTCTAAGGAGTGATTGATTTAACTATCGTCTCTGGTGTAACACAGAAACCTAATCGGATATGTATTTCATACTGCGATCATGTACAGTGCATAATTTGACAGAGTATTGGCAAATATTTGGCAAATTGCATGATTTGGTATCAACTATACCTGTGGAAACCTGGTAATTAACACTCCAACGCACGTGTCCCAACGCGCCATTTGAATAGTTAATAGATCTAGACAAGAAATCTAGCTGAGAAAGAAAGACAAAGAGAGAGAGTGTGAGATTTATGGTTAATTTGCATCTATAGCGGCGTTTCCTTTTCTCTCCTTTTTGTCACTTTTATTTCGAGATCAACGTCACTTTTGTGGCAGACAGCTTATGTTCTTGCTCACCATTTGGTCAAATAATTCAGAACTGACACAACTTCCAAGCACGGTTCATATCAAACGATGTTCAGAGCTTACTGCGAGTCAGAGTCACCTATATTGTTACCTAGGTGGTCGGATTACACTTTGTTTTGAACACATTTGTCTTCCCGTTGCGAGTGTTCGAGCTGTCATTAAAGGAACCCCGAAATGTTTTTAAATGTTGATCTTTGGGAGATATTGCGCGATCCATAGCCACAGCTGTTTGAAAGTCTCATTTGAATAAACCAAAAATCGCAATAGCGACACAGTTTTGACAACTGATTTGTCATTCCCCCATACGAAAAATCTCCACAATAATGTATTTTATGTAATTTCTAATAACCAAACCGAGCTGAATCATTTTCACTCAGAATTTATAATCAGATGTTTTTTAGTCACGGGGTTCCATGTATGGAAGAAAACATAATATACTACCTACCTTTAAGAAATAAAATTAGACTAGCAATGCTGTTCTTTTTAAAACAGGAAATGCTTTCTAGAGCAAAGTACCCAGTTGGTTTACTTTTCGGTGGAAATTCAATTTTACATAAACTTATATTAGTTGTAGTTATAGGATTTCTCGATATGTTTCCTCTCCTTTTTTATAAGGGGTTTCCCGAGTGCTAAATTGTAGATGCTTAGCTGTTGATAGCACTAAAATTATATAAAATCATTGAGGGATGAAACGTTTAAGACAAGACACACAATAATGTTCAATACTTAGGGCTTCTGGGTCCTATGAAGTCTATAAAGTTTCAAGTTACCCTCACCCACGCAAGGTCCTTCTATCAGATACCCCACCTCGCCAGCCATTTTATGTTTTATTCTTAAACAGCTGTGAAAATGTAAGCAATATCATTGGCTGATGCCCGGGTTCAATTCGACAATTGAACCCAGGTAGTACGCGCTGCGTATTGATGTTATTTTAAGGTTGAAGCGCTCGCGTCATACTGCCTTTTGCTACATTCGCGCCTGCCAACGTTGCGTCTCGTCGCGTATGATCGTTGCGTTCAACGGGTTGTTCGATTGTTGTCACTGGGTGGTGGCAATCCTTTCTTGTTGTATTTAAGCCGTAAAGCATCGCGAAATTTGGATAAAGATGACCTTAAATGATAAGGCTGTTTAAGAATGAGAATAAAGGTATGATTTTGGGAACCGGTGTCATATAATACAGCGTCCGTGTGACTGAGTGTCCTACCACCCATCTGTCTATTGTGTTCTCCATTGAGTGCTGTATGCATCATTTGTTTCAGCACTGAACCCAAATGGCCTCGTCTACAAGGTCACGGTTTATTCCGTACATGTTGCTATGGTAGCTAGGACACTTTCTCATGGGGGACACCCAGTTTCTTTACACCGGTACTCACTTTACGACGAATTGAACCCGGCGACACCATTATTTCGCGTGGAAGAACTCCGCCTCCGGCCTCGTTCTTCCACTTGAAATAATGGTATCGCCTTGGTTCAATTCGTCGTAAAGAGAGTACCGGTTCCCAAAAATCATACCTTTATTCTCTAAATTAACAACATGGACAATACTCTCGGAATTCGACAATGTAAAATGAAAAATGGCGAGATTAGGATCTGCCATATCTAGGGATTGTTTGCCTTCTGATGGTGGATAGCTCTGCATTAAAAATTGTAATAACAAAGAGGTCACGTGACTTTAGTACATAGACAAGTTAGTTATTCGTAGTTTTTAACCGCCCCAGTGCTAATGATAAAATGGAATAATCCCCAGTGGAGAAACGGATAGACAGATATTCTATATTTTACTCGTTATTTCATGGCTAGTTTAGTGGACACGGCCTAATACTTCAAGATCAAATACAAAATTCATTGCAAGATTAGTTTCGATGAGTATCATATGGTGTATTTGAACCATATGCTTTAATCAAATCGCACTAGGGTTGTGGCAGAGCTATCGAAATTATAAAAGTAAATATGAGTCGCATGTGGCTAATATTTGTATAGCTTTTTTAATTTTCTGGCGTCAAAATATTTTTTTTAATTTGGTAGGTGAATTTAAAATTGTCTCAGTTTTGGATGGTTTTATAACCATTTCAAAGTTTGTTGTTGTCAAAGTGAATTTAAAATTGTAATAATAATCTGTGTGGGTGTGTCTGTCTGTCCGTCTTATTCTCGGAGACTACAGGTCGCACAGACCTCAAACTTGGTAGGTGTGTGCAAGTTGACATTAGTATGATCAAGATTGTATTTGTGGATGTGTACCCAAGGGTCTTCCCAGAGGAGGAGGACAGCAAAAGTCGAGAACCGGAAAATTTCTATATAGTATAACTACATTGATATGATCGATTAGACATTATGTTACAATCCACCATTGGCCTAAGCATACCTTAAAGTACGTGCTTCATAGCCTCGTCCCCTACTTACCTAAAGAATTTGAATTCTTTTGTACCATACGAATCGTTAGCCTGAGTATATAGTATATCTACTTACCCGCAGATACGATCTACTCAGTAAAAAAGAGGAATTTGCCATTTCTGTCCTCTCCATGCAGGGTCGTACCCGGCCTGGAAGACCTCGGGGTGCGATAGGTTTTTAGGGGACCTCTGATAAGTAACATAGGCTGATTTCGTATAATTGTTTGCAAACCCTGGGCTGCTCGCGCTGCCTCGCTTCGCATGCATGGGTAGGCTGGTATTCGGCAATAGAATCAACTGAATTTTTCGAAAATATAGTTACGAGGTTTAGAAGACCGGGTACATGCTTATGCAGATGCGGTAAAGCAGTGAGAACGCCCGTGCCCATCTGTGTTCATGAATGTAACCGATATCGATCGAGTGGACTTTGAACTTATGCAGTCACATTCCACAGCTGGGCATGGGTGCTCTCACTGCATTACCACTTCTGCATAAGCATGCACCCGGTTTTCTAAACCTCGTAACTGTTTTGTAGAAAAGGAATATGTATTAAACATAACCAAGAGGCACTCACCTTTAATGTCTCTAAATAAGCAACGACAGGAGACATTGTAAATTGAGCAGATTCGTGGCACAGTTATACCTAGGGAGCGTTTGTCTTTTTAACAACAATTCCAATTCCAAGGGCTGCAATAACAAACAAGCCACATTGGTACGTTGACAATTTATTTATTCGTTTCTGGCTGATTAACGCAGTATCATATGAAATGGATAACCCTCACTTGAGGCTTGAGTAGACACGTATCCTGTGTTTAATCCGATATTTAATGGCGATATCGTAGCACGGTCCAATACCTTAGAGATTAAGATACAAGTATTCTGTCAAAAGATCGAATGACCATTTTACTCGACATATCAGCTCAAGTTTTGCCACCTCTATATTTAATACATCTAAGGTATTAAATTTAACATGAGACACGCGCAACCATTAAATCCACAGCTTCTTTAATACCGTATTGGTATCAATACAATTCCATGGTGATTGGACTGATTTCCCACATCAAAACATTGTATCTTTCTTGTCTATTGGTTATATAGAGAAAGAAACGTTGTAAATTTGACAGATTCGTATAAGACGTAGGTGTGTAACCTTGTCTTTTTTTATCAATTTGAATTCATAGGGCTTTTATAACCTACAGGCTATATCAGAGTTAGCCTTGTTCAAGGCGCTCTACCAACTTCATTCATTGGTTCACACATCTGATAGGAATAATGTCACCATATAAGGAGTGGAGCATCTCCCCCTCCTTAAAACTAAAAAATGGCGGGAATTCACTATATTAAACCCCTAATTTTAGGTTTCCAATTTCACATGGCCTATGTTCCATGCTTTCACTAGCGAGTTCAATAAGTTTAACTCAGGCTGTCGCTCTGAGTAGCACAACCACTGCACCTGACCACCACAGGTGTTTGTGGTTTTATACCTAGACTAGTAGGATCCTGGATCCAGCTAGTGTGCACAACAGACCACCAGGCAGTGTACCATTTTTTATTTAATCTTTCTCCAGACAGGGTAGCCCTAAAAATGCTAAAGCACTGATTTCAAACCTGAAAATACAATGTTCAAAATAATTGAGAATAAATGTTAATTATGCAGTAATTGTACAGTTCTTAGCAGACAGCCTTGATCAAGGCTACATCAGAGTATGTTTTAGCCCCTTGAACAATGCCTGCATTTCATACAGCATTTCTGATTGGCTAAGTACATCCTGAATTCATGTCAATAACCAGTTCAAATGCAGCTTCCAAATATTTCAGCTGAAGCGCTCGGCAGCCATACCACAACTCTTGCCAAGTTGTAACATACTCCCTGTTAACCCATTCCACCATTACAGGGTAAACATTTGACAATATCTACAAGTTAAAGCAATAATAGCACATTTTTGAAGAGCGCCGCCAATTTTCGATTTGTGAGATTTATGCACAATTTGTGTTGGTAATTGTCTAGTAAACTATACCTGTGAACGGTAGTGCTCAAACTCTGCATGGGTCATAAAAGAAGTGATTTTGTAATTAGATTCGGGGATCCCCGATTCTAATTCAATGCAGCGCTGGAAACGTGACATTTCTTATAACAATATAACAAGGAGTGACTGCAAGGAGTTGACAGGGAAGTAAAAAAAGTATTACCCTTCCCCTTTATTTCTGATCTTTTACCCCAAAAGAGAAATGTGCGTATTGTGTAGTCTTGGACGGCAAGTGCCAGTCGCACAGTGGTATGGATGTCCAGTATTGAGGCATAAAACAATGATAATTTTGTCCAAAATCTTGGGTTTATTCAGATTTCTCTTATTTGGAATAGACTAAAACATTATACTGTAAGCAAAATTTTGTCTTTAAAGATATTTCCCATAATTTTTAATGCTGCCAATTATAGCAAATATGCAAATTTTCGTAATGAGTGAATTGCACTTTTGATCATCAATAAAGAATACATATTGTATACATCATTTAAGGCATGATTGATCAGTTAATATATGTAATTCCAAATCAAACCAATACCATGACGAAAATGTCCATTTTTGTATATATGCTAAAAAGGGCTATTAAAAACCAGGTGACAATATAAAAAGCAACTTATTTTTATGGAATTTGTTGAAAATCCCTTGTATGGAATATTTGGCTAGTGTGCCGTGTAAGATTGGAGTGTCTGGTTTCCAGTATTATGTTACGCCTGGTGTACTTTATTCTGTATAGCATGACTTGTTGTTACCACGCCACTGGTGCACAAACTTTATGTTTCCCTAAATAACGATCATACATGATGACGGCTACGGTCTTCTTCTTAGCGTATCCACAAGTCATTGGTGATGGCTTGTAGTGGTGTCAGGATTTATTCAACTGAGTTAGCTGATCCGGGGCCGCGTGTTTCCATGATACGGACACTCCTGACATGGCCCGCATTTGAAGCTGGGGGCAGATTGGGAACAGTCAGGGGTTTTCACCCTACTCTTATTCGACACTGACTGTGACTTTCTGTACACGGGACCGACGGCTGAACGTCCCCTCCGAAGGACGGTATGGACGGTTTCATGATTCATTTGCCCATGAATCATGGTGCTTGCCTGTAGCGCAAATTTACCAAAAAATCCCGGGTTCGAATCCCGGTGGGGTCACTTGCTGGGATTTATTCGGGTACGAAATTCTGGATTTGATCTCTATACCAGCAGCTGATTAAATACAGAATACCGTTCTGCTCCATGGTTCACTCCATGGAATTAGATTTTTTCTAAGTACTTATTTTTTAGGTAATAAAAAGACATAATTTGACCCAAAAATGTAATTTTTTGCAAAAGGGCACCCTATGCAAAAAAACAAAAAACAAAAAATCCAGAGAAAAAATTCAAAATTCCATAGTTTTTGTTTTTCTTTTCTCCTTCATTTAAAAAAAAGTCTCTAACATATACGGTTAAGTACCTTTGCCCTTTTGAAATCCGACACCGAAAATCCAAGATGGCCGCCAATTAAATATGCAAATTAGGCAAAGTTTTGTATTTTCTAATTTTTTGATATTGGGTGTTATATACCCTAAAGTTGAAGTCCCTAGCATTTTTAGTTCAAAAAAATATTTTTGGTGCACTTCTCCCCTTAACTAGGAGCGGGTTACAAAGTAGGATAGGGTTATGGCTAGACTTCTCACAATACAAGGTGAAATTTCAGTTCACAAAACTCCCGTACAAAACGAGAGCAGTCGAAGAGCAGTTGTCTTCTCTACAAAGGGGCGTGGCTTAATGTGGGAAAATATCTGGGAAAATATAGAATCACCGACGCAAACACCGAATGCATTAAAATAGACTTCTGTTCGCCAATGGTGTTTGTTGTTATCAAAGACTTATGGAGAGTGTTTCTAAACTGTTTTATATTGCACACCTAGCTAGTATATTACAAAAAAAAAAAAAAAAAAAAAAAAAAAATTTCTGAAAATGCACAAAGGGGATTTTTGGGGACTTTTAGTATATTATTCTAGACACATTTCTGCACCAATTCTGACATTTTCAGCTTGTTCCCAGAAATTTCCACCTTTCCATTGTTTATTTTATTAATACTCTTGGCCTATTATGGCTAGACTTCTCACAATACAAGGTGAAATTTCAGTTCACAAAACTCCCGTACAAAACGAGAGCAGTCGAAGAGCAGTTGTCTTCTCTACAAAGGGGCGTGGCTTAATGTGGGAAAATATCTGGGAAAATATAGAATCACCGACGCAAACACCGAATGCATTAAAATAGACTTCTGTTCGCCAATGGTGTTTGTTGTTATCAAAGACTTATGGAGAGTGTTTCTAAACTGTTTTATATTGCACACCTAGCTAGTATATTACAAAAAAAAACTAAAATTGATGGCTCCTGACATATGCGGTGTTGGCGCCATATATTTTTATTCAGTATTTTTAATATTTGGCATGAGCACACCAGCTAATAGATACATGTAATGTAATTAAATAAATGAATCAATAAATCGGAAAAATGCATCGGGATGTGTATTTAATGCAGCAAGACATAACATGAGTCGACGTAATTTAAGCTGCCACAATGAGAACCAAATGGCCGTGATGGTCAACGAACACTTTATGACTACTTCAGTCATAATGGCGTCGTTGTTCGAGTACCAACCTAACATGAAGAACTGTTGATAAGGGTAAGTGAGGAAGTAGGTAGGTAAGCGAGATTGGAGATCGATTAGAAACGCCCAACGTGTCCGTTACGGGTACGTTACATTGAAAGCCATCCCGATGAAAGAAAACTTGGAGTCCCCCAGAACCTATAGTTGCCTAGCTTGCACATGGGGGGGGGGGGGGGGGGGGGGGGGGGTGAAACTCCAAGTTGGCACCTTTAGCTGATAGTACCCGGTAGTTATCTTTCCATAGAGTAATACAGTAAGACTATCTTGCACGCAATCAGTCGGGAGATCACGCCATGCCCATGCGCGCCAACATGCGTTTATTTTCTTGTACACGAGAAAACAATAAAATCGCTGTTAACTCAATAGCTGGTCGAAGACGTTCTAGAAAATGTCCTGATTTGAGGTCTAAAAATAACTGAATGCATTATCAAATAATGTATCATTGTAGCTGAATGTCAACTGCATACGTAAGTTGGTCTAATATGATGTGAGAGTTTGATGGGGAAAAGCAAAGGATTACAAGCGATGAAATTTAAGTTTTGAAGAAGCGTGGTCTCTAAAGTTATAGAAATCCCAGGAAATTTTAAAGCATCCCAAATCATTGAATTGTCTGCTGTTTTAAGAAAGAGAAGACTGTGACCTTAAACCGTGACCTTATAGATGAGGCTTTTGGGTATAGTACTGTAACAAATGATGTGTGTAGATCGTGACACCATCATGATTGATTTCAAGACTTCTCGACGCAGGCGAACCATCACAAGCTCTCCAATGACCTTCATAGTAAGAGCTTTTTGCGAGATCCCAAAGTGATATTGAATCATCATTACAAGGATCTCTGTTGAAAATATATAACGTTGAGGGTACAATTTCTAGTAAAACTTTAGAATCTGACAACTTTCGTCAAAGTATAGTAATTCTTTTTGTAGTAGGAAACTTCATTGTTTATCAGAGTCGATTCCTTGATTGGTCAATGGGTTTGATTTCCTCGTTCGTACTTGGTTGTTATCGTTGAGGCGTTCCACTTAGATTCTTGCTCATTTTGTTTTAAATTGCAATGGTCAATTGGAAATGTGATCCTAGCCTTTCACGTAGGAAGCATAAGTTTGTTTTGGACTAGCCGTCTTCGTAATTGTTTCGCCTCGATTTCTCTTCGAACAATTCCACTCCTCGTGCCATTAACCTATTTAATTATCGTCTCGAGTTATATTTTTAAAGAAAGATCAAATGATCGTCGAAAGTATACAAAAAGTTCAAATGTATCAGTTTTGAAACATGAACACGAGAGGAAGGGTCTCTTTCAATTTACTTTACAAAACAAAACTGCGAAAAGAAGATGGTAAACAAGTCGAACAGTCGCCAGAGTGACGAAGCTGCGTTAAGCAAATGTTAGAGGATCTGATTATATCACCAACCCAATAGCCCATAATGTTTGTATTTGACAGCGAGAAACGCTCTACATTCATTGACTTGAATAGCCTTGTAAATAAGCGTTGGCTTCTGTTGGACTGCTTAACTATTATTGGTACCGGGTTTTATGAGACGCCGTAAATTTTGCGGGGATAGAAACGAGAGCATACAAGACACTAGATATGTAAATTACCGTCCTATATTCGAGTTGACATTATAGTAGCAATTTATTTTAATGGGATCTAACATACCAATTCAATCATGCTACTATTTTACGAAATTTCGAAAAAAATCAGATAACGTTTTTGTTAAGTACTTTGTGTCATCTGAAATCATTGTTTCTCTTGTTAGGAATAGCTCACAATAAGAGTTATACGATTATATGAAGAAAGAAAATGCAGTAGTATTTCAGTATAAAAATTGTTTGGTCTCCTTTGCTCTTCATTCGGGATGAAACAGCGTCTCTTGAAATGAGGAATTACTTCTTCCAAGCTAACAGCGAATGTGAACCTCAAATTGGATATTGACGAAGTTTACTCATGCGTATCTAATAATGGCAGTTAACGGCTAAATGCATCTTACCGATAGAGTTAAAGGCCGACTCAGAGACTTCCCAAGGATGACGCCCTCAATTTTCTAACAAAGCGTATTTTTTTCCATTATACATGATGTTTGTCCACGTACTAATCACTGTGTGAAATAGCTAAGCTCAAATCATATCGAAAATCACAACTTTGTTATAAAATTCCGGATCCAGAACTTTTGGGATACACAGTATCCATATGGTATTGCTATACTATACGTAAATGTTTACTGCATCAAAACTAAAAATCCGATTCATCTAATGTGACTATCTTTAGCTTAAGCTGACTGTTTTACTTAATACACAAAAATATGCATTTCAAAATCTGTCAGTCTGTAAAGTACTTTAAAGAATTTAATATTCAAAGCATTTTTTAAACTACACAAATATTTGTATCCACGAACACCAAGACCCATTCGCCCCTCTGTGGGCCACATACTTTCGGTCAACATTTTTAAAGGAGAATTACATGATTTTAGCAGCTTTGGTTTTTGATATCGTGAATACTGAGAAGTGAGAAATTGTTATGCCCAAAATCTCAGTTAACTATGTTATTTGTTTTCATAGGCCTATTATGAGGGAAATTATACATCCCTGCCTTCAACAGGTAGGCTTCTGCTGTCCGTTTACGGACCAAACATCTTGAGTATCTTGTAGAAACAAATGTATTTGTAGGTGAGGACTGGTTAGGTGTTCATTTATAATTAAGGCTATCTGTTCAGATGGTATACAAATATTCATTTTCTCGTATGTCAAGGACTGCAAGGTGGTAATTGGATTTCATAATGCCCTTTAGATTGAAATGACAGGAGGAAGTTCGCAGGAGTGCAAAGTGATACTTAGTTTGACCTAGTACAACTTTATTAAGATTCAAGTATTCGCAAACTATATACCTTTTTGAATTTTGAATATGGTAAGACGGCTGTCTATGTAGAAAAAACGTGGAGTTCGTCCACGAAATGCAGATTCAATCGACTTAAACAATGGGTAAAGGAATAGAAGGTCAGGATATAGTTTTGATGATAATGTTGCATAAAATCTTTTGGTTTTAAATGATAATTAAAGCAATTAGTGTTCAAATTAAAATCAGGCATGACAACGGTCATAACGTCCTGCAGGGGCAACCCTACTGGACCGGTTAGGACCCATAGGGTGTTTTATAAACAATCCCATAATACATTGCAATGTGCCCATACCGTACTGTACTAAAACACAGTCAGTACCTTTTAACGTGCTTTAAGAGCCACAAGGCAATTCATGATCATTCTAAAAATTACATTAAGACTAGCGCTTTGTCGGCTAAAATGATTGTAAGACTCAGGATGTCTTAAGAATAGAATTTTTGGAGGGTCACATGACCATATTGAGGTGAAATTTCCCAAAACTTGGTGTTATTGTGGGATTATTATACACCCTCTAGGTAGACGTAAAATAAGCCCACACTAAAGTTTACTTCCGCTGTTCATGTGTACCTGTTATGCATTTGGCAGAGTTGAAAAAAGCACATGGTCATTTCACATACCATGCCGTTGTGGATTTTTATAGACATGTTTTTAAAAAGATAACTGATCTGACAGGCATGGTTGATTAATACCTCATATGTTAGTAGCAGTCACGCGAGGGATGGGGTTGTGGGTGTTGAATCAACATTAGTTTCTTATAAGCAGAAACGGAATTTTGTGCATAATAAGCATCCAGATTGTTTTTAAATAAACGGAAGCGATTGTAGCAGGATTTCATTGCAGTGTATTTGAATATTTTTTTCTCGGCTGGATTCGCACTTTAATGATGAATCACCCATTTTCAGCAGCCGATATAGCAGGTGTCGGGTGGAATGTCTTTATTGTATGTGTTTTGATTCTTTTTTATACACCGTAGGCCCATCTTCAGCAAATGGTAGCAGGTGTACAGTGGAATGCCCACATCGCATGCGTTTCGATTTTCTTTCTATACACTGTACGCCCATCTTCGGCAGCTGGTAGCAGGTGCTCAGTAGAATGTCTTTATTGTATGTGTTTCGATTGCTTTTTATACACCGTACGACCGTCATCATCACCTGATAGCAGGTGTAATGTGGAATGTCCTCGATGTATGTTTCGATACCTTTTTATATACAGAATGCAGCTGGTAGCAGGTGTACAGTGGAATGTCATCTTTGTATGTTTCGATTCCTTTTTTATACACCATATGCTATACCAGCAGCTAGTACACTCTAAATTACAGGGATTTAAAATAAATCCCAAATGATTGTGATTAGGGACCAATCCATTTTAATTTAAAATTAAATCTTATACATTTAAAATTCTAGTCTATAAGATTTAATTTAAAATCTAAAAATGGATTGGTCCCTAATCACAATCCTTTGGGATTTATTTTAAATCCTTGAAATTTAGAGTGTAGCAGGTGTAATGTGGAATGTCCTCATTGTATGTTTCGATTACTTTTTATACATCGTACGCCCATCTTCAACAGCTGGTAGCAGGTGCAATGTGGAATGTCCTCATTGCATGTTTCGATTCATTTTTATACAACGTACGCCCATCTTCAACAGCTGGTAGCAGGTGCAATGTGGAATGTCCTCATTGTATGTTTCGATTCATTTTTATACAACGTACGCCCATCTTCAACAGCTGGTAGCAGGTGTAATGTGGAATGTATGTTTCGATGCTTTTTATACAGAGTAGCTAGAAGCAGGTGTACAGTGGAATGCTCGCATTTTTACGTGTTTCGATTTTCTTTTTATACACTGTACGCCTATCTTAAGCAGCTGGTAGCAGGTGTACAGTGGAATGCCCGCATTTTACGTGTTTCGATTTTCCTTTTTATACACTGCACGCCTATCTTCAGCAGCTGGTAGCAGGTGTCTTTGTAATGGCCTCATTGTATGTGTTTTCGATTCCATTTTGCAGTGGATATATCTCATAATTTGTTTTACTTTAATCCCGTTACCTGTGTACTTATCGTTTAGTACAAAAAGTAGGAAGATGGAAAGAATAAGTAAAGGAATACAAAGAATATGCCCCAGGTGTTTGAAGTGTGATGATTGAAGTGTGTGTACTTCAAAATCCTCCATATGAGCAGATTTGAGGCACGTGTTAAAATGTTCAACGGATTTTCTGATAACTTATTCTAAAGGAAATCCTTGTGTCCTTTATACAAATATACTGTCCCTATTTCTCTAATTTGTTCCTAACAATGGGATACCGTTGGCTTTTGGGATTATGATTCGCATTGTAACCGCATCATAACAGTACCCTGAATAATAAAAATGACTACAAAACACTCATTCAATCAATCTTGGAGCCCAGTGATTACTTTATGATGCATGACGTGTAATAATTACATTACAACAATTATGGAGAGGACATTCGTTGGAAAATCAAACCAAAATATTTCATAAATAATTCGCCTACGTCTCTATATGAACGGATAAAAGACACCAACAAGAATTAACATTGAAAAGAAATATTAATAACCAGGAGCGGAACTAGACCGCTAGCCAAGGGTGGGCAAGGACCTGATTTTTCCCTTGTCTGAAGATTTCCCCTTTTTCTCCCTTGCCTTTAAAATGGACTACACTCTAAAAATTGCCTATTCAAAAGAAATCTTTTACCAAAAGTTGTTAAAGGCCAAATGGAAATTCAAAGGCCTCCAACAACAAAAATATGTTGAAAATATGTGTAGCTAGTAAATGCATACAAGACCTTAAAATTTTTATCATAGGGACGTGGAAATTACCATTTGACCAGTTGGCATCCAACACGTTTGTTTTTATAGACATCAAAGAACTGCATATTGTTAGACGGAATAAACGACAATGGAAAAACGTCTAATTACTATAATTATTCAAAGGACTATTGTTCGAAAGAATTCATTTTCTTGCGTTGTGTTCTCTGTCGTAAAGCCAAACTTCTTCACCATACTAATTAACTTGGTGAATTTCAAAAACGTCCCCACAAAGAAACACGTTCTCATAAGTCTTAAAAACGTCCCCATAATATATTTTGTATCCGTACACACACACACACACACGCACACACACACACACACACACGCACACACACAATTACACCCCATATGCAAGTAAGCACAATTTCTGGGAAAACAAATCTTGAAAAATGCTAACGATTTGTCAGTTTGAACACTGCACTGAATTATGATTTCAAAATAATTACATTTCAAAATATTCCAATCATGTTTTTGAAATCTTTGAAACATGTCCTGCAATATTCTTTCAGATATTGGCTGCAGGTTTTAAGAAACATAAGAAAGCACTCAACCAAAATAGCCCAGCATACACATGAACTCATGTGGGTAGCAACAGGGTGATACTAATTACACAACGTGTTTTACCCTGCATTGCACAAGATAATAAGCAGGGAATCATTGTTTGGTTCGCTTATCATCACAATCAGGGACAGCTATCATAAAGTAGAACAGCAACGCCGGTAGGCTTGCTTGTTCTATTTATTTAAGTACCCCATCAAACAAAAAATCTACCAAAAATAGTAGAAATACATTTATGTTAAATAAATACACTAGTTCAACATATACAATTCCTAGGAAAATATGAAGAACGTGACTAAACAAGATAAAGTTCACCTAAGATAAGTGTTTTGGTATAAGTTATACACTACTCCGGTTGAATAAATTGAACAAAACGCGTTACAAAACGTGGTCATTCATTCGAAATAGCTATGCGAACGTCCGAAGATGTATTTAAAGACCAGTAAATATGACATGTTTATTTAGTCACCCACTTAAGTGTTGAGATATGCCATTGACGCGTAAAGAATACCTGTTTACAGGTAATGTAATCATCAACAGCTTAAAGATATGAAATCCAATACCAAGCCACTGATAGACGAGGAATTATCACCACCTTATCATCACGGTCCTGACAATCGAAGCGTGGAATCATGTCCTGCTAATTAATATTTCACTGACATGAAATTAAACACTGGTACCTTTTAGTGAATCAATCAATTATGTACACAAATTTTAAATCTTAAAGACATAACATCAGACCGTATGAAGCCGGGAATTAATAGTTTTAATCAATTTTTAAAACGCTATCAGGCCTCATATACCAGTGATGCATGGCGGTTTCCTGTGAAGGAAACGGCAAGCAGACGAAGCAACCATTTTGAAAACGCTGGACGAGTTTTTTAGCATTTACAAAATCCGAAGAGTGTAAAAATACACAAGTCAGAGGCCGTCAGCTGTAACCTCTTTGTTTTCGCCCATTGCTGCCCCATACAACAGTAACGAAGTTAAAAACTTTAGTTTTTAAAATAAATAGAAAATATAAGGAACAGCACGGCAAAAAAATAAATTTGTAGCTTCGTAAGGGCAAATTCTTCTTTTTTACGTTACACTTCTTTTATGTAAGTAACCCAACGCCGTGTAGAATAACTTATACAACCAATAAGAATCACATTGACTTTATCGAAAGCCTTCAAATGACCTACTTCAGATCTGAAATCTTTCTATATATTTACACTCTACACTTGAAGTTGAAGGTGACGTCATTGGATAATAAGGTTTAGTATTAAATTCGTAGACACTATTAAAGTGTGCACAAAAGCATCGCATCCAATATGCATACGCAATATTCATACAGTATACAAAATAAAATATATAAACAAAACAAAACACTTCCATTCTTTGTTCAATTTTTAAGTGGTTATATTAAACAGAGTGGATATTTAAGTGGTCATTTCAAACCAAAAAAGTGGTGAAACGAGTAATATATTAAAAAAATTGTAGACAGGAACTCAAACCTCTGATACCATTAACATTATTACTCTACGATGTACATTTTTCATAGCCCGTTCGGCCGCGTAGTAATTAGTGCGACTCTGAGGTCATTTAGTATACACATAGAATACTTTACAACATCATCACAAACAACCCCTTAAATCATATTTGGCGCTATATCCCAAAAAATATTACAGTTTCCAGGCGGTGGCGGCCAAGCCTCATTCATTATAGCAACCCACCAATAATGTCAAAAGAAATTACAGCAATACTGAGTGCAAACCACAAACAAATTTGGGTGATTTGATGTGGGTCGGTTATGGGTGTTCCCATGACCCACATACGTTATTCGTTATTCATATTAAAAAAATCAGAAATAACCCTTCCAGTGGAGTTGATTCTTCAACTCCAACGGTTTTGGAATAAGAAAATATTCATTGACAACATATAAAAAATTCAGAATTTTCCGCCAAGATTTCACTTTTACGTGTTAAACCAATGGCGACGTCTGAAATTTGGATTTCTTGGCCGCCCTCCCCTGGTAGTTTCGAAATTTATGCACTATAATCCACAAATTAAATCAAGGTCGTCTTGAACGAAGAAAATAACTTTAGAACAATCCGTCCGGCATGTATTTTTGTTTTCCATCTTTAGCTATTTCAGTTTGCAAAGCACGAAAAAAGGAGGCGATTTATTTTTAATTAACAAAACACAATAATCGCTAAGTGAAGGTTGACTAGGGGTATTCCAAGCTCACCAATAGCGTCAATGGCTTGCAATATAAAGATTTTTAGTTTTATACTTCTGAGCAAAAAACATGGGACTAATAAGCTTTATCTGTAAAAATGCAATCCTGGATTTACTTTCTCTTCTGTACTCACACCACTGAGGCACAAACTCCATGTTTCTCTAAATAACGACTACACATGACAACGGCCAGGGTGAGCAAAGTACTTGATTGACAGGTGCATAGAATGCGACTCCCCGCCCATGGTAATAGAGACAAAAACACACACACACACTCTCTCTCTCTCTCTCTCTTTCTTCTGAAGTGATTTCCTAAAATTGGCCATAATCCACTGCTTAGAACTGCATAAATTAAATAATGCGCCTTTAAACTTACGATTTATGTCAAAAGTAGGTGCGTGTCATGGGTAGATTTCTCAGAATTAATACAAGGTGAAATTTTAGTTCACAAAACTCAACTACAAAACGTTAAACGCCATAGACGAAAGATATCGGAGAGCAGTTGTCTTCTCCACAAGGAGGCGTGGCTTAACGTATCTTATTATCTGGAAAACTATAGAATCTCCGACGCAAATACATCGAGTTTGTTCGCCAGTGGTGTGAGTGACACTAGTCAAGATGGAAACCCGGGGATGGAAACTATTTGAAGTATTTTGAAAAGTCCAGTAATAAGTATATAATTTAGTATGATGGGAAACTTAGTCAAGCTAATTAGGCTGGCGCGACTAACCAGCATTACGTTGGTTTTAATATGTACCACCTGGATTACCCTTTTGTTCGTTAGTCTGACCAATTTCAGTCTTCAGTATTTTTATTTTTTTGTAAACATTAACGTTAACTATTGTATATCCTATTGTAATATATTTGGGATATTTAAGCCGCCTTTTCCTTCTAGTTAGGTTAATTGAAAGCTTATTATTCGTATTGTCGTTAAAACGTGTAACATTTGGACGCGATTTTACGTAAAACAAATCATAACAAAAATATTCATACATTGTAACGAAAGACATTTTTAAGGTCGTTTCAAAATAGGCCATTCGAATAAGCATTCAGGCGCCAATATATTCTTATAGCGCAGTTTAATGATTACCACACCTCTAAATTTGTAATGGTTCTCATTTGTTTATGAGTTCAAAGGTCACATATCAAGGTCAAAGGTAATAATATCAGACCAATCATTCACAAACCGCGACGGCAGGAGACACTAGCGGTCCGAGGATGGCGATGTATTTTTCCTCTTGTATTTTGCAGAATTGTTCAATAGCTGCTCTGTTTTTTTTTCCTTTACTATTACTTTTTCGGTTTTGCTGATGTTGTGGATGAAACATTTATAAATATGCAGGAAGTTGGAAATGACCCTATCACCCCATTTGGAAGGCAAAGAGTAGCCCGGCGCGTTATTCTATCCGGATGTTTTCATATAGAATGAATTTTGAATTTGTTTTTTTAATCTTCAATTTTAAAACGAAAACAGATGAAATGAAATGAAAGTGCAAACAATTTGGATCTCATTTCTAGTTCATGAAACATGATATAGGAATTGATTTCACATCGTTCCCATATATCCTATTCCGACGGAATATTACGTGATATGCTCGCGGGTGGCAATTCAGTGTTCGGGTGCGAGTTTTGAATTACTTCATTTATAAAATCTATGAAAATAATATAACTCAACTTCTGTGGTTATGTACTTTTTGCTGACATATTCAAATAGTGGCTTATATTCTAGATCAGTAGCGCATTAGTGATGAGAAACTTCCTCTGCAAAGTTACAATGAAGTAGTAATTCTAATAACCCAATAGAACATAATCTAGCGCCATCAACCGCTCAGAAAAACAAGAACATAAATTTGTGCAAAAACTTGTAACGCTGTCTTGAGATCAATTTTTTCGTCTGATTATGAAACTTACCGCGCTTGGCGTGGTTCAGCTATAGCTGGTAACTAAAATCCACACATTAACCTTCAAACCTTTTATGACATTTAAGATACGCTTCATTTCT